>APFE030161228.1:15410-43004 GCA_000404065.3 Pinus taeda
AGGGCTTCTTCGAGCAAGATTTTGATAGGATCTCCTGCCCCCTCATCTTTCTTTTCATCCGCCATGGGAGGCTGTCGGGATTTGCGAGGCTGGTCTTGCAAAGGTTCGACCAGTTCAAGCCCTAACACCTTATATCCCGACCTTGTTGGGGACATGCAAAGAAAAACAGAGAAAAAATAGACCACTCTGATACCACTAATCCAAATTTAAATAGGAACGCAACAAATTACAGAGATAACCATAAACAAAGAGATGCAGCGGAAATAATACTTCATTTCATTAATGTAAAATACTAAAATATGCTTACAAATAGAAATGGGAAAAAGCCAGCTAGGGCGATGGTAGCTTATCTCTGAGAAGAGATGTGGGCCCCGTTTGGGTAAATTGGTACATCAACTTCCCGGGGTCGTAACTTTGGCATACGATCTTCGTTTGACGCACAGAGTATCTTGTTAGAAAGATCTATCCAAGAACTACAACTTTGGGAAGAGAAACATCGGTCCATGGACCCATGTTGCTTCCAATTTTCCAAAAAAACGTCGTTTAGGGCCTGAAAACGGCTCTGGAAGTTCAGGACCCAAAAAACTACTAAAAATAGTAAACTGGGCTACAATTAATTAAACTGAAAAGTTGAAAGAAACAATGGTGGGGGTCCAAGTGGATTTGGCAGGTGGCCACCAATATCCCCTTGGATCAACTGTTGCTTGGTAATCCTTTATGCCTAGATTACCCTCTTTTTGATTTATTTATTTTTGTGTTAATACAATTAATTGCCCAACGTGGAAGAACAAAATCCCCCTCCCCATCGTTCGTGTAGAATGCAAAATAAGCCTCCACTTCCTCAAGAGGCCACTCCTAACCATCGTACTAAACATAAGCAAACACAAACTATCGAATCAGAAACATCAGGAACTACTTCTAGCCCTCCACACAATATTGATCAGCCAGAATCATTTGCCCCTTTGAGTTTTGAACCGGAGATTACATCTATTCCTGTTGGTGACACTGACACAATTGAAATAGAAATCACCTGATAACTGAAATCACCTAATAACCCAAGCACTTAAAAAATAAATCAGGTCACCGTATTAATGGGTTTCATTGGGGCCCTTTAAAAAATAAGTTTGTGCAAATCACTTAAAACAACTTTCATGCCCATGAATTTTGAGTACTAAATAAATCAAGATATATAACATTCAAATTCAAAGATATATATTTTGATCTGCAAATTCACTATAATATGTATATTAAATTTGTGAAGTATTTAAAAGTAATATATTGTAATTTTTATTTTATTATTATATAGAAAATTTGTAATAAAATCTAAATATAAACATTTTAAAAAATGATAGATTAGATAATAACAGATAAAAACAAATTAATAAAATAAAATAATATATTATATATTTTACATTTCATTTAAATATAATATGAAATTTTATTGAATTTATAAACAAAACATTTATGAGATATATACATATATTTATGACATGTGGTTTAGCATTAATATGGCCAAAGCTTAATTTTGATGCATTGGAATTAAGCTTCTTCGTAGTGTAGTTTAGTAACTACTTTTGTAAGCTAGATTCAGAGTAAATGACTCACTCCATTGTGAGGTTTATCTCCCCTCTAATATGTTTTTATAGGGGAGGGAGGCCAGTAGTTGTGTGGCCTCCCTACGTGGCCCATTTCTTACACCTAGAAGATCGATTTGGTAGTGCGACACGCATCGGGCAGCTGCCTCCACATGTTACCTTCCTGGATGTGGACCCCAACTCTTTTTTTGGCACGAATTAGGGTTTAATTTTTGGTGATTAGGGTGACCGTGTTTGGAGGTAGTTCATTTCTGTCCAAGCCCAATAGTTGTTCGTTCTACTCGGCAGGTAGTTTCCCGCACGTGTCGCCTATAGTTGTGAGGTGAGGGAGGGTTTATCGATTGTTATGGTTAGTTGTTCGGCTGCTATATTGTGTTGTTCAATTGTTGTGGTGTGTTGTTCGGCCGCAGAGGTGGGGTGTGGGCACAGTAAGGGTTTTGGCCCTTGGGTGGCATCAGTTTGTTGTAGATTTGTATGTCGCTGAATGTGTTTGGGTTTCAGACGAACTTTTGTTCACGGTCTATCGCTCACTCGACCCCATTTGACTCGGCATTGGACACCATGGTTGGCTCATTGCTGCAAACGTTTGGAGCTTGGCATCATCGTTCCCTAGTAGAATTCTTCATCCTGCCAACCATACCTGCAGCTATGTTTGTCAACACATCTATTTGCTCGGTATTCACACCATTCATCTTCTTTGTGTTAATCTCCAGATTTTCGTGCCTTCTGTGGAGTATATGTGGCTTTTGTGGCTTAATTGGGAATTTTTGTGGTTAGTTTGAAAAATAATTGCCTTCAATGGAGTATCTATGGCTTTTGTGGCTTAATTGGGAATTTATGTGGCTTAGTTTGAAAAACAATTGCCTTCTATGGAGTATCTTTGGCTTAATTGGGAATTTATATGGCCTAGTTTGAAATAAAATTGCCTTCTGTGGAGTATCTGTGGATTTTTTGGCTTAATTGAGAATTGTGTGACTTAGTTTGAAAAACAATTGCCTTCTGTTGAGTATTTGTGGCTTAATTGGGAATTTTTTTGGCCTAGTTTGAAAAAAATCCCTTCTGTGGAGTATATGTGGCTTTTGTGGCTTAATTGGGAATTTTTGTGGCTTAGTTTGAAAAAATTTGTCTTCTGTGGAGTATCTATGGCATATGTGGCTTAATTGGAAATTTTTATGGCTTAATTTGATACAAAATTGCCTTTTGTTGAGTATTTGTGGCTTTTGTGGCTTAATTAGGAATTTATGTGGCTTAGTTTGTAAAACATTGCCTTCTGTGGAGTATATGTGGCTTTTTTGGCTTAATTGAGAATTCTTTGGGCTTAGTTTGAAAAAAAAAATTGCCTTCTGTGGAGAATCTGCAGATTTTGTGGCTTAATTGGGAATTTTTGCGGCTTAGTTTGAAAAAATATTGCCTT
The DNA here is from genome assembly GCA_000404065.3 of Pinus taeda. Classification (NCBI taxonomy): domain Eukaryota; kingdom Viridiplantae; phylum Streptophyta; class Pinopsida; order Pinales; family Pinaceae; genus Pinus; species Pinus taeda. The sequence continues at coordinate 18,420 of APFE030161228.1, forward strand.
CTGTTGAGTATATGTGGCTTAATTGGGAATTTTGTTGGCTTAGTTTGAAAAAAAATCCCTTATGTGGAGTATATGTGGCTTTTATGGCTTCATTGGGAATTTATGTGGCTTAGTTTGAAAAAAATTGTCTTTTGTGGAGTATCTGTGGCTTATGTGACTTAATTGGGAATTTTCGTGGCTTAATTTGAAACAAAATTGCCTTTTGTTGAGTATTTGTGGCTTTTGTGGCTTAATTAGGAATTTATGTGGCTTGGCTTGAAAAAAATTTCCTTCTATGGAGTATATGTGGCTTATGTGGCTTAATTGGGAATTTTTGGGGCTTAGTTTGAAAAAAGTTTGCCTTTTGTGGAGTATATATGGCTTAATTGGGAATTTTTGTGGCCTAGTTTGAAAAAAAATTGCCTTCTATTGAGTATCTATGGCTTTTGTGGCTTAATTGGGAATTTTTGTGGCTGAGTTTGAAAAAAAATTGCATTTTGTGGAGTATCTATGGCTTCTGTGGCTTAATTGGGAATTTTTGTGGCTTAGTTTGAAAAAGAATCGCCTTCTGTGGAGTATCTGTGGCTTAATTGGGAATTTCTATGGCTATCATGGCTACCTTCATCTCTCTTTACACCTTGAGTATTTCTTATTCAGTCAGAACACCAGGGTATTATGTGGATACTTGAGTTGCAACAATGTATTCTACAACTACAACTCTCATAATTGTAGTTGCTTTTGGGGTTATTATAGCTTCTAGAGTTGTAATTTTGTCGTCTCATGGTGGAGTTGTAACAACTGTGGCTTCTCCATATTGGGTTGTAACACATTCTATTTTATACAACTCCATCATCCATGGTATTTCTATGTGGTGAATAATTCCAACCATGGCTTTTTTGAGTGGTAGATCACATTTTCTAACACTATATTTCCTCTAGGATCATTGTATTTTCCCCTAGGATCATTGAGATTAGAATTCGAGTGACAAAAGAGATGTCAGAATTGACTGGAATATTTAAAGCTATCACAAGTTCTCAGAAAGGATTAGATATGAAATCCTTTGTTAAACCACATTGAATTTTTACAGTTTATTCAATATATTCATTTTGTGTGAGATATTGCCCATAGGATCATTGAGATTAGAATTCTAGTGATAAATGAGATCTCAGAATTGACTTGGAGTACTTAAATCCATCTCAAGTTCTCAAAAAGGAATGGATATGAAGCCTTTTGTTAAACCACATTGAATTTTTATAGTTTATTCAATATATTCATGTTGAGTTAGATATTTCCCCTAGGATCATTAAGATTAGAATTCAAGTGACAAAAGAGATATTGGAATTGATTTGGAGTACTTAAATCCATCTCAAGTTCTAAGAAAGGATTGGATATGAAGTCCTTCGTTAAATCACATTGAATTTTTATAGTTTATTCAATATATTCATGTTAAGTTGGATATTTCAAAGGTTTGATTTACATCGCATTTTATCTATGATATGATACATTGACATAAGGATCACAACATTTAGGGCGTTATGTGTTGGCTTTGATTAGAGTGTTACCTTCGATCAGTCTTAGTTTTATATGGAATTTATTTTGGAGACTAATACTAGAGGAATGATTTCATGTACTTTTTCCCACTTGTAAGACATTCATAACTATAACAAAAGCTACAACATATGGTGATCTCAATCTCTTGAACAAGTTTATAGCTTTTTGCATGTTTTTGGTTTTTATGAATGGTTATGCTTCATATAAAATCATTGTTTTATACTTGAATGTTTATTTTCCATGTTTCCCTTGGGATCACAGAGATTAGGATTTGATCAATAAAGGAGATCTCTGAATTGATTTGGGTACATTAGGCAATCTCAACGTTCGTAGAAAAGAATGGATTTTAGGTTTTTTGTTAAGCCACTTTGAATACTTATAGTTTTTTCAATATTATCATGTTAAGTTGATCTTTCAAAAATTTGATATCATATCACATTTAATGTATGATATTATATATTAGCACATAGATCATGGTATCTTAGGGCTCATATGCTGCTTGTAATTAGTCTTAATTCATAAGAAGAGTCACTTTATGCAATTTATTCACTCTTAAGACATTCTCAAAGATACCAAAACATTGATATGGTGATTTCTAGTCTCTTGAACAAAGTTTTGGTTTCTGCTTATTTTGGGTTTCAGTGAATTTCAAAGTTATCCAAATACACATTGCAACTTAGATTGCAGCATACCAAAAAAGGATTGTAACTTCATCCACATTGCAATTTGATTGCAAACAAAAAAGTCATGCCACCCCTATGCTTGATGGCCTCCATTTTGTGAATTGCCCAAACTTGTTGAAGCGCCTGCCTGAGCCAATTTTCTACCATATTATTAAGTCCAATTTACTCCTTGTAACCATGGAGGGATTGAATAGCCAAATTTTCCACTTGTGCTACTAACCCTAACACTAACTGGAAGTGGCCTATAATTCATAGGATTTACCCCTGCACTGGTAGGTGTATAAGGGGTGGGTATAACCCCTGGCTGATAGTGGGGGACTTGGATGTTAATCAAGTCTTGGTACGATGGTGTATGATCTGCAATGTGGTCCAAAGTGTTGGAAATCATCTTGTTTGTCTCCAATTGACTTGCACCATACTCTTCATTGTCTATCACCCCTTATTTTTCCAGCACTTGTTGAGCCTTTCTTTCCTTGCCAACTATTTTTATGTTCCTTCTCTTCCCTTGTTTTTTGTCTTTCAAGCCTTTCCTTTGCTCGCATCGTTGCTGCTGCAATCCTTGAATCTTTGTTTTCCTTGGCCAACTCCTTCTTTCTCTGTTTAGATTCCTGAATTTCAATTTTTCTATGTTGAGCCTTGAACATTAGGTTCATATATTCTAAAGAGGTGAGTAATTGTGAACTCCTCTCTAATCGAAGATAGTCTATTGTTGAATTTGTTTATGAGGCCTTCACTCTCTCTACTGGTAGCTTTAGGAACCTACCAGTCATTGTTTGGTTCGTTCTCACATGCTCTTGATGGCTTGACACTTTCCTTTCAACCTTAGGGGAACCTGATTGAACCTCATTGTTTTCCTCATTTGGTACTTCATTCTGAATAGACTCTTCTTCTAGTGATCCATTCTCCACAAAATAATGAACAAGTTTAGTGCTCAACTCTGCTAGTTGAGAAGGCATTGTCATGCTTTCATCATGGCCTCTGCCAACCATGATGGTGGGGTTACTTGGTTTGGCATGCTCAATTGGTCATCGTTGATTATTGTTACTTTCTCATTTGAAACCACATTTGCAATCTCATTTTCATGATCAATTGTCTCATTTGGCATATCACATGCAGAATTAGTAGGTGCTTCAGTGGGTGTGGCAACTGCCATGCTATTGACAATTGGTTCTGTTATCACTCAGGTTTTCCCCAAAGTTGTAAGAAAGGGAAAGGAGGCTGAGGTAACCAAAAACCAATCTTTTAGATACAAAATCTAGCCAATTTGTATCCAGAGAGGGCTCTCTCTTTATGATTTAACTTTGTTTTGAAAGGTATTAGGCTAGTTATGAGGTTCAGGGGTTTTGTTTGATTTTTGGGTGGTGAGATTCAATAGAGAAGAGGTGTAAGATTGAGTAGTTCAGTCCATTGGGCTAATGGAGTCAACGAGGATGGCTTTCTGGATTTGGTTTATTAACAGCGGATGGTTCCACAGAGCAAGGTAGTCAAACAGGGAACAAATAAAGAGCTGAAGCAGATGGAATGGGTTCAAATTGGGTGAAAGGCAGTTAAGAATCCTTCAACCTATTTAAAGAGGGAAAGTGGATGATTACTACTAAAGAGCAGTTTAAGAATTCTTTAACAAATAATCAACATGAAAGAATTAGGAAACAAGAGAAATTAAGATTTACATTATTTATTCTAATTCTGAAGAAAATATAGAGAATGATAACGGATGAACACAGAGTGAATTCAAGCATATTCTGAATTAATCTTTATCTTTATCATTCAGATTTTGAAACACGGGTGATATAAGGAACTAGAAAAACTTTAAAACACAGATATAAGGGACTTATTGTTCCGATGGTTGATTCAAGAATCCTGTGACAAGTCCTCTGCTTCGATTCTTCATCCAGTGAGCCCAACAACAGTTGATTCCAACAACTCTCTATTCCAAAACTCAATGTTACAGCAAAATCTAGGAATACTCACCAACCCCAAATACTTCCTTTTGGGGGGTATTTATACAAAATTCCTTACAAAATATCTCACGGAGATAATATCTAGTGATGACTAATCATTTTTTTACAAAAGATAGAGACAAATAGTCTCAAAAATAGGGAAAAGATAAACTGATGCCGTGTTGGCTACTTCGTCTTTGTCGAATATGCTGGAGGCAGGCTCTGCAAGTCGGTTTATAACTGTCTTCCACTGATACTCTGTGCTGGCTGCTCTGTCTTTATAGGAAATTATCCAATCCTGATCTGATACACTTTGACTCGTTTGACCCTCATTCATCCCTGTCTATCTTATCATGGTAGAATAGCCCAAAATTTATGCTTCACCCAAGACAAATTTACAAAATTTCTAACATATCTTCCCACCATTTATGTTCTGGCAATTTATGTTTCTGAAGTTTCATTAAAGTTTCATCAGTCTCTGCATATCTGAAAAAATTAGGCTGGATGGTGAATATATGCTTTACCTCATGCTCAATGTAGAATAAGTTCTCCAAGATGTCATAGAGAAATTGGCCTATGGGGAGTGCTTTTACTCCTGAAGCACTTGTTGATGAACTAGCTTGATCAGCAACATATTTATTCAATTTATGTGCATAATCTATGTGTTTCATCAGCCAACCATTACTTCCTAAAGGACTTGGTAGACCTTTATTCTGTAAAACTGTGAACTTTTCTGTGAAAGAATTAATCTCCACCTACATATCCTGGCATCTCCTTTCCAAATTTTTCATCAAAGTTCTCTTGGTTAGAACTCTCTTGATTTCCATAATGGTGCCTGTCCTGTCTGTGATTTCCAGTGCTTCCAGTTGTTCGCTGGTCTTGGTGTTCAAAAAATGTATAAGCCGGTTGGCTTATTCAGGCATCTGTCCCAACAAAGCTCTTGTCTTTTGAATTTCCACTTGGGTTGCTCTTATTACGTCAATCTACTCATAAATAACGTGGATAGATGGCCAAACATTATTAAGGGATTGATTGATGTTGGCCCAAAGAATTCCTTTGATTTTTTCCATAGGTTTATCCAGAATGAGATCCTTTTCTAATGTTCTGACTTTATTCTCTAATGTCTTAACCTCCCTTATTTTCTCTGCAACACTTATTTTGGATTTGTCATAGTTCATTTCTACTTTTGCCAATTTTTCCTTTACTTGTTTTCAATTCTGACACTTGGAGTCTCAATTCTTCCATGGCTTTTATCAATTCTTTTGTGCTCATATTGGTACTGTTGCCTGGTGTTGTTGTTGTTGTTGTTGTACCTGTGATTATCTCTGTTGTGGTTGCTGGGACATTGGGAGCCAATGCTGTTCCGAGTGTGGAGGGGGCTGCAGTTGAGACTATGGGGATTACCTCGGGAGGCTGGGAGGTCGACTCTCCCTGCTTTTCCTTTAGTGCTTTTTCCAATGCTTGCTCTGTATCATTCAATCTCTCATTAAGCTTCATGAGCAGGTCCATCATCTCCTCTTCAGATTTCTATTGTACAACTTCTACAGTCTGTGGATGCATGGAAGGAGGCAGTTTCAACTGTTTCCTCAAGTCAGCAATGTCCTCTTCTTTCTTCTTCATTAGTGCCTTTATGCCTTTAGCATCTTTGGGATCATGTCCCAGTTCAATGATGATCTCTTCTAAAGATTTTATCATGTTGTCCTTGGCCAAAGAAGAGGCTTTCTCCAAATGTAATTGAGCAGAGGTATTGTCCAAGGAGTTTTGTAATTTATGGGCCAACATTACTTTATCAACCAGTGTGGAGTAGACCATCTCTCCAGTCTGTTTATGAAGCTCAATCTTGTCCACAAGATGAATATCCTTGGCTAAGAGCTCCAAATTTGTCCTGATGTAATCAACTGTTGACTGAGATTGTTGCACCTTGGGCTTAAAGTAACTCATTATCATTTTTCCTTCTTTAATGTCATAGGCTGACATTAATCTCTTCTGGTTTGTGGGGGCCATCTTAAGATACTGGTTGTAAATTTGAATCCTTAGTGGGTCGTTCTTGGCCTTTATCTCTGTGAATGTCCTTTTGATGTCTGAGGCCTGTTTTCTTTGTGGCCTAGTGGATGAAACTTCTACACTGTGTTGCCTTTCTATCTCCTGCCTATGTGAGCTAGTTGATGTTTCTATCACTGTGGAAGTTTGTTGGCTGACTAATCTCTCACCTCTTAGACTGTCAATGGTTTCTTCAATGATTTCCTCTTCTGACAGATGATTCAATCTTTGTCTTTTTGCTCCTAGTTGTTCAACAGGTCCACTGATAGGTGTGGGGTCTTCTCTGTCTCTTTTCTTGCTTCTTTCCTCATTTAGAGGAGTTTGCAGTGCTGGAACTTCTAGTGCTTTAGTTTGGGCTAGAGGAATTTGCCCCTGACTCTGTTCTTTTGACATTGCTCGATGATCTGTCATTGTAGGTTGCTCTGTGGTCTCTACTTCTTTGCCCTTTGAAGTCCCTGTGACTGGTGTGCTAGTTTTCTGTGCAAGCTGCTGAGAAGTTCTAGCAGAGGATGTTCCAACTCCTGGTTGTTGAGGCAGCTTGAAAGACACCTGCCAAAAGATTCCAGGTCAAGGGTTTTTTCAAGATCTTTCATAGCTTTTTCCATCTTTTCCTGTTTACTAATTTCTTCTATTAAGGTCCCTTCTACCCATTCATCCTTATTTGCATACCGTTCAATTTCTGGGATCCTATGATGTACATAAACTAATAGCCTGTTCCTTACTTTTCTGTCACTTATAAAACTATTTGGGTCATATGGCACCCATCAAAAACTTTTCTTCAATTTAAGGTGGTCTCCTAAAATCTTTTCAGCTTCTTGCCAGGGATCTCTAGAATGGATGACATAAGGGCCTAACTGGTTTTTTATTCTTAACCGAGCCTTCTTCTTTGCATTGTAAAAATGGTCTAAATCTGCCTTTATGATCTGTCTAAAATATTCTAGTGAAAATAATCTCATGGGCACATATTTAGGTAGCTTGAAATGGCAAAGTTCACAACCATATTCTAATTTCTGTGTGATTTTGGTATAGGTACCAATCACCTATCCTATACTATTTGGAGAGCTGCATAATCTTTTTCATGTCACCAGAGATTCTAGGACGGGGAGCTCCTATCAACAAAGTGGATGTTGAATGTACAAATAAGTCAATAAACTCATCATAGGTATAAGGGCACTCAAAGGTATTATGGAAGACTGAGATCCAGAAGATCACAAACCTTCGATTTCCCTTTGAGTCCAACCTCTTGATGGGCAAAGAAAAGCTGTCTAGATGATGATATAACAGAAGGTGGTATATGAAAGATGTGTACTTGAAGACTCATCCTCTATCCAAATTCAGGAATTGATCATCGATTTTGTTGGAAATGAAAGTGGCATAGTCATATTTGACAGCAGGGGGCTGTCCTAGAATAAACATTGACAGTAGAACTAGGGTGATGTCATCAACAAATTCACTGGACCTAAATCCCAAGATCAAGGATATCATGTCAATAATGATTTTTCCAGTTTCAGTGAACTAGGCATGCAAATAGGGAGGTGGGCCTTAGGGCTGGCGGTCTGGTTTCATGAACATCTGAGCTAAACGGGTTATCTCTGAGTTGGGCATTGAGAAGCTTTTTCAAGCAGATATCCCATGGAAAGATGAGCAAGGGGCTCAGTGGAGTGGAATAGTATCATCTCATTAATAGCCTCAGAAGTTATGTGAAAAATAACAGTTTGGGACAGGGACATGACTGCTCTATGGACAAGGTCATATTTGGCACAACACTGATGAATGATGTCTGGGAAAACATGGACTGAAGGGAGGAAATACATGGGAAGGTTGGATTCCCATATTCCAAAAGTATCAGTGTCGTTTAGATGACTATCCCTGACTTGGCAGAAGGCCTGGAGATGGTTCATGTCACCAGATAAATCTTTTATTTGGAAATCTTTGTCGGCCAAGGGTAAATAGTCTAAGTCTTTATGAGGTGCATTCATGGGCGCAACATTCAGGGCTATGGGGGCTTCTATATTTGGTTCTTTTGTTTTCAAACTGGAATTTGGGCTTTTTGTGGAAAGAATGGACTCAAACAACAATTTTGGTGTCTCTTTATAGCAGCTATGGACTGTTTTTGCTTAAATTTGGCTTTTCAGGTAGAATTCTCAGTGAAAAACTTAAATTGGAGGGTCGCTGAGTGAATTGGGTAAATACCCGGATTTAAGGAGACGAACCGTGTAGACAGGCTCGAGAGATGGCGGAGAGTTATGAATGCGGGCCCAAGATAATTAACGAAGATTTAATTGTATCGGGCGCGTTTTTATTGGTTAGGGGGGGCTGGTTATTAATTAACCTGGGTGGTTAATTAATTCCTTTATAGTGCCACAGGAAAGGTTATTATCAACTTTAAATAATTTTAATAATCCCTGTTTTGCATTATAACTATGGTTATAACTAACCGGGGGGCAGGGTATATAGTAATGTCGGGGTTTTATTTAATTACATAATACGGGAAGGGTAATATTTTTTTTTGGGGGATTTATATAATAATTCTTAGCAATTAATATGAATAAATATAATGAACAAGCGCTAAGTTTAAATGTTAGGAATTTCACATAGAAACTTAGGCTAGAGACAAAAAGGGTTTTTTTAAGTGACATGGTGCATTATTTCTAAGTAAAAATAGGATTTCACTCAGGAGAACTTTATGAAATGAAATGAATGGCTTATGGGTGATATTAAGAATATATCTTAATACTTTTGGGGGAATTAGTGAATGTTTAGGGAGAAATGTGAAGGGGAGTTAGTCATGTAACCTTGCTTCGCTTGAGCTGCTTCAAGTATAATGTTTGTCTGGTATTTGTGATAAAAATGAAAGTTGACACTTTTGGAGACAAAATCTATCACAAGTATCATTCTGCAACACCATTCTAGCCACACTGCCTACTTATCTGCCAAGATTAAACAGTTTGGTCAGATTTTATTCTCTATTTCTAAAACAAGAAATTCAAACATGAACTAGCCAAGATTAAGTTGTTTGGCCATTCATCAATGGTGGCATAAATCACCAAGTTGAACACAATCATATTATTATAGAAAATAAAATAGTAGTGGCATTTTGGACTTGCACACTTTCCTGGTCTATTTTGTTTGGGGTTCATTTCTTTCACTTTTTTTTTTTTTTACCATTTTATTCTTTTTACCCTTTGATTCTTCTTTTAGGGCATATCCTCTTTACATTTTTTAAATTTTTTGATTTTTGACAATATGGAAAACCTTTGCAACAAGAGAAGGTATGAACATATTATAGAGCTTATCAGTGTCAATCATGAAATATGACACCTATTGGAATAGGAGCATAATAGGTTCATTACTGAATTGTGTCGCACATACATGTTCATCATCATAAAGGTTTCTTTGAGAAAGGGATATCACACCTTCAATAGCAATAACATCTTCATTCCAATCCACATCTTCTTAAGCATCAACCTGGTCATGTAAGTCCTATGCTTCTTGATCTTCCACAATAAATGCCTGGCTGCAACTAGTATCATTAATAAGAGCATCAACATTTAGTGGCCAAGTTCAAAAACCTGGTAAATCCAGCCTTGATATTAGAAGGTGTTAAAGCCCTTTTAAATGCTTTAATTGCAAGCTCGGCTAGCTTAAATATTTTTACCTCCACCCCTAGATTTGTTTCCATCCATAAGCTCACTCTGCCTTGAAATAGTTCATGAGAGGCTCAAACACACTGACATCAAGGAGTTGCAATCTATGAGTAGTATGAGTTGGTAGTGTTAATAGGTCAATGCCCAAATGGTTGGCCTCCTCGATTGTCTGCATAGCCATTTGGCTTCCATGGCCATCTAAGATTAGTAGGTGTCTATTTTCAGCGAGACACCACCTGGCATAGATGCAACAAAGTGAAAAATCCAATTTAGGAAGAGTTCCTTTGTCATCCACGCATGGGGATGTGCAGCCATGCATGCACCTAGATCACAATTCTGTATATAGTTGTTAAGTTGTGTTTTTCCTTTGAATAAATAAAAACCTGGGATTGAAGAACCGGTTTCATTGACACAACAAAGTATAGTGATCCACTCGCTTCTCCTAGGCAAAAATTTTGGCACATTTATGCTCCCTCTCTTGGAAATTACCCACATGCCACAATTGCTTCCATCCTGTTGTTGGGTAGGGTCCACCTAGGTCAAATTTTTGTAAAGAGCCCACATTTTGAGGAGGAGAGCATGCTTCACGCAGAGTTTCAGGAGTCATAGAGGCTTTAGGTTGGGTCAAATCCCTTATTTTGTAAAAGGATGGGATCAATTTGTATGTTGTGAGCTCCACCCATGGTTTGCGGACCATGGTATTGTAAGAGAAAATGATATATAAAGGGTTTTCTTAGTAAGTGAAAAATCAATCAACTGATCATGTTTTTGGGTTTATAATTGTCATATCTTTATGTGTTAGAGTGAAGGGGAAGGTTCCTGTAGCTGTGTGCACAAGGTAAGAAGGATTTTGTAATTGTGAATATCTGAAGATAATAAAGAATATTTTGAAGGTAGATCTATGTAATTACATTTTTGTACGTTACTTAATGCAATTACCGATTACCTTTGTGTGCGTAAGATCAAAATTAGTATATGAATGTTGCTACATTTAATTACACTTAAGATCCATTGATTTATGCACAATTGATAGAGTTTTAGATCTGCAAAGTAGTCTTTTTGTATGAATGGATCAGATTCGATATAATATTAAGTAAGATCGCATAGCACAATAATAGATATGTAGGTAAGTCAGAATAAGTCAAGAGCCACACTCCATAATCCTTTTGGATGCGGAAACCTAGTTCTAGCATTCCTCAATATCACCTTAGGTGAGACTGTGGTCTACGCAAGTAGATCGTTGCCGAAAGGGCCAGTGATAAAGGGCTTTGTTGGTTAGCACAGCTAACTCTGAAATTGGGTTTAACCCCCTCAAGCCAACAAATGGTTCCATTGTCGGGACCAGGATCTATCTGAGGATATGTGATGTGGCATCCAACTAGAAAAGAGATTCAAGATTAGGTCAATCTGAAGTTGAGAGAATTTACAGCACAAGAGAATAGAAATCCATGCCTAGCAACAAAAAGGTGGTTGCAGAAGTATATATCTATAGAGCAACACAAGATCGTTTTCGCATCATTTGCTAACGAGATGCACAAGTGGCTTCAAAACTAGCAGGACATAAGACCTGTTGGAAGCACAACAAGCCTACTATGTCGACTTCAAGTTGATTAAGCGACTCAAGGAGACTGAAAATAAGATCACAAGAGCTATTGATTACTAGATCGATAATGTTCTTGAAGGATTTATATTGAATTTGTGATTGGCACATTGGTATCCTACAGTGAAGTTGAACGTTGGTTTTTCAAGGGTCTGTGCAATAAGTATTTGAATTCTTTAAAGCGATGGATTAAGACATTTTTATGTGAGAAGGGCATATTGTGTATGCAAGAAGATCGATGATTAAAGGAAACAAGACTGGATCTACGCTGAGTGGAAAGAGATTCATAATAGACCATGATAATTTTGCTGAATCTATTTACAGTCCATTATTGGGTGAATCAAAAAGTGAGGATGAAGGGAGCAACCCTAGCACGCCTAGAGGTGTGTGCAGTCAGATAATCAAGGCACTTATGGGATTCCCCATCTGACCACTCCACCTCCACCTCCACCTTATACATCTACACCTCCTCCTCCACCTCCACCTCCTCTTCCCTCATTTGATATGGCTAACGCAGTAAAAATGCTAGTTTATAAGGGACAGGGATAAGAGGATCCCGAGAAATTTTGGTTTATCGCAAAAGCTATATGGAAAACACAACAAATCAATGATGAAGATATGAAGAAAGCTCATATTGTCACAACATTGCAGGACAGAACGTTTTCATGGTATATTAAGTATAGTACAACAAACCTAACCACTTCTCTAGTTGAGACAAAGAAAGCACTGCAAGAAGAGTTCAAGAAACCAAAGTCGCAGTCATAATGCATTATGGAGATAAAAGAGATTATGCAAGCAATCAATGAGACTATCTAGGAATTAAATTAGAGATTAAAATGCCTATTGGGACAAGTCAACTTTCAGATCTCCGATGAGCAGCATAAAGAGTGGTATATAGCTACATTATTACCGCATCTCATATTACCGCTATCGCAACAAAATATTGCATCACAAGCTAAGGCATTAGAAATTATGATGAAGCTATATGCATTGCCAGTACAGGATACTCACCTAGGAGTTTAGCAGATACAGACCCAATTAGCGAGCTTACATATGGAGATACAAAATTTGAAGAAGGGAAAAGAAGTTCGGCTTGATATGTGCTCAGACGTTTGGTGCATAAAGTGTAAAGTGGAGGGTCACTATAAGGATTAGTGTCCTATCTATCGTGATTATTTGGCTGTTGGAGGTCCTAACCCTCTGAAGCCAGAACATAGTGTTGGACCAAGTACCGGATCGAGTGTCTAGTGTAGTATTTGTCGAATTGCAAGCCAACACCTGATTGACCACTATTATCTGTTACAGAAGTATGTGCAGTCACCAAAGAAATTATTTTGTAGCTTTTGTCAATCAGTAGGACATGACGAAAGAAATTCTCACAACTATGATTTGATGATAGAGAAAACTGCGGCGCACAAAATGCAAGCTAAAGGTCATTTGTAGGAAGATCATCATTCACTTGCATCCCGCAGAGGATTTGCGAGGCCGAGGACGCGGTCGTGCAGGGGGCACTAGATGAGGTGAGAGTCAAACTATATGTTATAACTGTGGTGAAGATGGACATTTGGCACGGGATTGTCAGAACCCCACTACCCCTTCCTATAAGTATTGTAGACAGTTCGACCATGTAATAGAGGATTGTCCTTTTTTGATGGCTAGAATGCAAGAAAATAAGAATTAGCAACCTGCGCAGAACTTGCAAATGATGAGGGATGAACCGCGCAAAGATGATCCAAGTGTTAACATAGTGACACGAAGTGGCGCAGCTACACGAGAGGATAAAACAAAGGGAAAAATTTATATGGCAGATAGATGGGTCAAGAAGGCTGGAGAAAAGAGTATCGGGTTCAATATGTAGAGGGAGAATGAAACCTTCATGGAAGTGAATAATAGTTTCATGGACCCAGGAGCTTCGATATCGAAGACGCAGATGCAACTAGTACCACAAAAGAATAATCCTTAAGTGGTTACTGCGACAGAGAACCTTGATCCGACCATTTTGAAGTCCTTTCTGTAGACATGTATGAAATTTCTAAGGGATCAAAAAGAAGTGGAAGGATTGCAAGAACTAACCGACAACTGTGCTGGTAAAGAGAAGCCACAACCTGAACAACGCACAGTGAACAAAGTATATAGAAATAAGAAAAGAATCGACCGAGAGATGCGATTAACTGGGCAGATCAACAAATTCAAAATGGATCAAGTAATTATTGGCTTAGGATTAGACACGAATGTATTACCGACGCAAACCTGAGAGTGAATGGGGCAACCAAAGCTACAATGGTCACCGATTCAGCTGCACATGGCCAATCAGTGGAAAATCATCTCGATGGGTTGATTGCATGACATTGTTGTGGACATTGAAGGAGCAAGCATGGTGGAAGACTTTGAAGTCATTGAGATTGTTGATGACAACAATCTATATTCGGATTTACTTGGACTTGATTGGAATTTTGATATGGACGCTATAGTCAATCTGAAAAGAAAAAGTATGGTATTCGAGAAGAATGGTACCATGGTTGTTGTTCCTTTGGACCCCTTAACTATGCGGGACGAGGATTGGATCAACCCCACCGTAGATGGAAGGCTAATTTGGGATAATGATAGTCTGTGTGTCTCAGACTCTGATGAGGAAATGGAGAACTGGAAGAACCAGTTGCACGAAGTTCCTACTCTTCACTATAACATACTTACAAAATCTCTTCACTGCATCTCAACAGAGGTAGGTAATTTACCATACTATGATGGGATAGGCGATGTCAACTTATTTCTTGATGAGTTTGAAAGGGATGTACCAAAAGAACAATGATTCCAGGCCTTGGATATAGCTTTGAGGTCTACACCTGCGTGATGGTGGGGCACGCATAAAGAAAATATAGGAGATTGGAAAGAGTATCACTGATTGATGAGGCTCACCTTTAGTCATGAAAACACAAGGCTTGCAGAGAAGTATAATGGTAAGGATGATCCCCGAGAACATTTGTCTCGTTGGACTACAACATGGGCTGAAGAACCTCAACCAGAATGGGTACACATATTTTTTCACACTTCAGATGTGATACCGATGAATTGGTATCTCGAAATGGAGCTACACCATGGCACCACCAACTAGTACAGTTTGAGGGAAAGCTTCATATTGACCTTTAGCTTCAAAGATGGTTTTCAATGTATTGATGATGCCCTTTAGGAAATCAGAGTAGGAATTTTCTGGACACCAATGAGCCAATTACTTGGGTACAACTTGATTAGAATGTGCAGTTGCAACACGCCATAGAATTCTATAATATGACTACAGAAGAGGGCACAGAAGATCAACACAACATGTTGGGTGTGGAGCCTGATTATCTTCTTTATTTATAGGTATCACTACATTGGACCCCAGTTCATAATGGGGCAACAATGTCGGTCATTGTTTCACCGCTAAGGGAGCGATAATGATATTTAGAGCACCCCCCCGCCAAGGGTTCGAGGGTAGCGTCCCAGAAGCTAAAAATAGATGTAAAATTTCCTTGTAAAATATTGTAATTTCTTAGTCAATCTAACTCGTTCATTAGGCGGATGATCTGACGGTAGAAGTTATGTTTAATTTAGGGTTTTTTCCCTACAAGGCAACCCCTCACTATATATAAGGGAATTGTATTGCGGCTGAATATATGTGTGTCTATTCTGAGAGAGAAAGAGAGAGGGGATTGTGTGAGAGCGAAGAGGGAATTACAGTGGATCTATTGTAGGTTGTATCTCTTCATTTTGCTGGATAATATGAAGGAAGGACTAGTTGTTTCTCCGTTGACGTAACCCAAATTGGGTGAATCATGTATATCTATGTCTCTCTTGTTTTATGTGTTTTGTGTTTTTATATTTCTACAATATTTTATGTGTTCCATTGCTTTGTAATATATATTTTTCTAACACAACATTAACATCCCTGAATCAGAAGGAAAATGCAAGGTTGCAGGACCAAAAGTTGAGATACCTGACATAACACAACCTATTAAGATGAAACAAGTCAATATAGGCTCAGAAGTGGAGCCCAAATTTGCACGCATTAGAGACTATCGCACACATCGGAGATTACTGAGATGAGTATACTATAGGTAAGGTTGTCGAATTACTGCATGAGTACCAGGAGTTGCTTCTAACAAAGTTCACTGAGTTAAAAGGCATTGTAGGCAATATGGGCATGATGAAGATAACTTTGAAGCCATATGTGAAACCCGTAAAACAATGACCATATAGGCTAAACCCAAAATTCAAAGAGAAGGTGAAGGAGGAGGTTGAGAAGATCGTTGCCGCTGGAATAATTGAACCTATGGAAGAATCTGAATGGGTGAGCCTGATGGTAGTGCAGGAGAAAAATACTAAGGGAAAAATAAGGATTTGTGTCGATTTAAGAAAGTTGAACGATGCTTGCATACATGATCTGTGCCCAACACTGTTTATTGATGAAGTTTTGGAGAATGTGGGAGGACAGGAGGCCTACACCTTTACAAATCGTTTTTCAGGGTACCATCAGATTAAGATCGCACGGGAAGAACTTTTTCTACTGAATGGGGATCATTTCAGTATACAATCATGCCGTCTAGAGTTCTCATCGCAGCATTTAAATAATACATCCATAAATTTCTGGAGGTTTACTTTGATGACTGGACAGTCTTTGGACTGTTAAATAAGCATATTTCAAGCCTGCGCTTGATGTTAGATACCTGCAGGAAATATCAAATCTCGCTAAACCTAAAAAAGTGTATTTTTTGTGTACCATACGGAATATTACTGGGACATGTTTGTGCAAAGGGCTGATGGTGGACCCTGCAAAAATTATAGTTATTATCAATCTGGATCCGCCGAAGAATGTGAAGAAGTTATGTGTGACTCTAGGGCATACTAGTTATTATCGGAAGTTCATAAAGCCCTACGGATGATTACTACACAGATGGAAAAGTTATTGAAGAAATATATCTCCTTTTGTTGGGACGATGAATGTTAAAAGAACCTCAACATATTAAAAGAAAAAATGGTCACTACGTCGATCCTGGTGTTTCCAGATTGGAAGAAGAATTTCTTGTTCATCTAGATGTGTTGTGCATAGCTTTGGGTGTTGTCTTAGCATAACTAGGAGAAGGGGATCTTGATCACCTCATCGCATTTTTGAGTCGATAATTATCTAAGGCAGAAAGGCATTATTCCACAATGGAATGAGAGGGCTTGGATATGGTGTACGCGCTGTAGAAATTCAGACATTACTTATTAGGTGCGCAATTCAAGATGTTTACGAACCATTCTACGCTGAAGTACTTGGTGAACAAACCTTTGTTGGGGGAATATCTTCAAGTGGCTACTGTTGTTCCAAGAGTATGATTTTAAAGTAATAGTCAAGCCAAGATGGTTGAACGTTGGGCCAAATCATCTGTCCAGAATTGAGACCTGTGAAGAACCAACAAACATTGAACAAGGACTGCCTGATGCACAACTCTTTGCAGTAAGGGTTGTTGATGATCATTTTGTCGATATCACTTACTTTTTGTCTACTGGAGTAGCCCCTGCAGAGTATACGACTCAACAGAAGAAAGAATTTGTTGTCAGGGTTGCAGATTTTTCTTTCATTGCCAAACATTTGTATAAAATGGGCCCTAACGAGATATTGCACAGATATGTCCCTGAGCAAGAAAGACACAGTGTTTTGGCAGAAGAACATGGTGGTGTCGCAGGAGGACATTATGAAGGAAAATCCACTGCGCAGAATATTTTAAGAGCGGGACTATGGTGGCCAATGGTGCACAAGGATTCCAAAGAATATTGTAGTGCTTGCGATGTCTGCCAAGGGACTAGAAGACCATCGAGAAGGGACGAATTTCCACTGAATCCACAAGTCATATTGCAGGCTTTTGATAAGTGGCACTTGAATTTGTTGGGTAGATCGATCTGCCGAGAAAGAAGACTAGTGCATGATACATTATTACCGCGATGGATTATCTAACCACGTGGGCTGAAGCACAACCAATAAAGGATTGCAACACAGACATTGTTGCGCAATTCATATTTGAATATATCTTTTCGAGATTTGGGTGTCCAAATATCTTGATGAGAGATTGATCTAGGTGGATATTGGTGGCCACCCGCCAATTCCACTTGGACCCCCACCATTACTTCTTTCAGTTTTTCAGTTTCCTTAATTGTAGCACAGTTTACTATTTTTAGTAGTTCTTCGGGTCCTAAACTTCGGGAGCCATTTTGAGGCCCTAAATGACGTTTTTTTTCGGAAATATACTGCCAGCAAATTGTTTTTTAAAATCATCTTTTTTTGTCGTAGTCCTCAGAGAGATCTTTCCAACGGGCTATCATGCTCGTCAAACGGAGATAATATGACCAAGTCGCGACCTCGGGAAGTTGGCTATCCAACTCACTCCAATGGGGCCCATAAACTCTTGGTGTTACATCTCCTCAGGTTATGGTTTTGGTTGTTTAGAGTTTTCTCTTATTGTTCAATAATAAAAATTCCCTTGAGCCTCATTGTAAGGCAGTTCGGAGGCATGTAGCTAGCACATCTCTTCTCAGAGATGAGCTACCATTGCCCTAGCTGGTTTATTTCCATTCCTATTTGTAAGCATATTTCAGTATTTCACCATTAATGAAATGAAGTATTATTTCCACTGCGTCTTTGTGTTTATGGTTATCTCTATAATTTTTTGCGATCTTGTTTAAATATGGATCAGTGGTATCAGAGCGGTCTACTTTTTTTCTCTGTTTTTCTTTGCATGTCCCCAATGAGGTCGGGATATAAGGAGTTAGGCCTTGAACTGGTCAAACATTTGCAAGACCAGCCTCGAAAATCCCAACGTCCTCACATGGCGCATGAAAAGAAAGACGAGGGGGCAAGAGATCCTATCAAAATCTCGCTCGAAGAAGCCCTCAAGCGACAAAGGAACGCAATGATGGACAACTTTGCCCAAATCCTTCAGCAACTACTCAGGGGCGACACATCAGCTTCCAACAATTACTCTAGGAAATGCCACACCATTTAAGGTACAAGTTAATTTTGAAATGCCCATATTTGAGGGTCAGATAGACGCAAATGTCATCGATAAATGGTTAAATATGATAGAGGGTTATTTTTCTGTTCATGATTTTTCCAGTCAAGAAAAGATTATTTTCGCTCTTCTCAAAGCATCCCCCCACATCAAGGATTGGTGGGAAACCTACTACGAGCAGAAGGATGAAAGTACAGACTTACTATTTTTAGCCACACCCACTTGGAATTCATTACGGGATGCCATCAAGGAGTAGTATTACCCTGTCAAAAGCTATGAAGATCAATACATAAAGTGGACCATGCTGCGGCAGGGAAGGGACCAAGACGTGCTGGAGTTTACCAATATTTTCCATACCCTTCGCAAGGATACGAAGCAACATTTGATACTCAAATACCATGGCTGCCTGCACAAGTACATCCAGGAAGAATAGAATTCTGGAACATCTCCTCACTCAGTATGGCATATAGAGACGCCGTCAAGGATGAGCAAAAGTTTAAACAGAAGAAGCAAAAGTTTGGATCTACAAATCCAAAGCAAGGGAAAGGTGCCCCCAAACTGTAGAACTAAGGACAAAGCCAAGGCGTGGTGACCCAAGACAACTTACCAAAGCTACAAGTAAAGAACAACACTGTAAAGCTGAAAAAGGACACGTAAAGTGGTGTGAGTTCCATAAGAGCTCCACTTACAACACAAGTGAGTGTGGGGCCAAGCAGTCACTGGTGGCCAAACTAAAGGTTTCAGAATCAAATGCATGTTCCGACTCTAAGTCAGAACCCGACAAGGGGAATGAAAAAGGGAAGCAAATTATCGGTGCGAAGCCCATCTCCACCGTTGCCACCAGGAAGATCCAGAATGAGGAACCCAAAGATCCAAAGGAGGAGGAGCATCTCTTCCACTCCCAGATGTGGGTAAAGGGCTCCCCGCTACAGTTAATTATCGACAGCGGGAGCCAAAAGAACCTCATTTCGGCAGAGGTTGTGAATCGGTTGGGCTTACCAACCACAACACATCCACAATTGTACACCATTGGGTGGCTTCACCAAGGATGGGATCTTCGTGTGAGCCAACAGTGTCATCTTCCATACAACATCAACCCCTTCACAGATGAGGTATTGTGTGACATTGCTCCCCTTGAAATTTGTGATGTATTATTAGGATAACCATACTTGTGGAAGCGACAAGCTGTGTATGAATCAAGGCCCCATGTTGTTATTGTTACTTTGGGAAATAAGTTGTATAAGATACCAGAGGTAGCACCACCTACCGCCATCTCTTTGGTTACTGCAAAACAATGCAGTAAGCTCATTTCCAAAACTAGGAAATTTGTTTTCCTGATGATACGCCCTCAAGGAAAGAATAAGACGGTGGCCACGACCTCCAGACAGGGCCCCTTCGCATGACAACTACATATGGACAAGGTCATGGAGGAGTACGAGGACATCTTCACCTCCCCCGTAGGGGTTCCTCTGCACTGTCAGGTTAAGCACTCCATCAATCTGACCCCAGGTGCGTTGCTGCCCAATGGACCAATCCATCGGCACTTCACTCTGGAGAAAGATGAAATCAAGAGGTAGATTCAGGAGTTGCTACGAAAAGGTCACATCCGTCAGAGTTCATTGCCCTATGGGAGCCCAATCGTGTTGGTACAAAAGAAGTATGGGACTTGGAGACTCTGTATTGACTATCGAGAGCTGAACAAGATCACTGTCCGTAATAGGTACCCGAACCCATGGATTGATGACCTCTTGGAACAACTAAAGGGGGGAAAATATTTAATCAAGATTGATTTAAAGTTAGGATATCACCAGGTACCAATCGAACCCTCTGATGTGTGGAAGACTGCCTTCAAAGCCAAGGAGGGCCTTTTCGAATAGTTGGTTATGCCTTTCGGATTGACGAATACTCCTGCAGCCTTCATGAGGCTAATGGATGACATCTTGCGGCCATTCACCAACTCATTTGTAGTGGTATACTTGGATGACATCCTGATCTTCAACCAGAGTTGGGAAGATCACCTCCACCACATCTGACAGGTTCTCCAAACACTGCGGCAACACAAGTTATGTGCCAATTTGGAGAAATGCACTTTTGGCATGACCCAGGTTCAATATCTGGGATACATTATTGATGAACAAGAGGTGCATTTGGATCTAGCCAAGATCCAAGTCATTCAGGATTGATCATCTCCAACCACTCTGACAGAGCTTCATAGCTTTCTAGGTCTTGCCAACTTCTACTGCAGGTTCGTGTTGGGATTTTCTCATATCACTTGGCCCTTGAGTCAAGTCACCAAGGGAGGAGCGAAAGAAAAATTCTTTTGGTCTAAATCTCAACAGAAGGAATTCACAGAGTTGAAAGATCTCCTCTGCATGGCACTAGTGCTCGCATTACCAGACTTGCAACAACCATTTGAGGTCGAGACAGATGCCTTTGACTATGCTATTAGGGAAATCCTTACTCAACACGGGCATCCAGTGGCATATCACAGTGAGACACTTTCAAACACAGTCCAAAAGTATCCCACTTATGACAAAGAGTTGTATTCCATTGTGTAGGCCTGCCGAAAATGGAAGCATTACATTTTGGGGAAGGAAACAGTCATCCACACAGACCACTGACCGCTGCAGTTCATACAGACCCAAGGGAAATTGTAGAATGATCACCATCAGAAGTGGTCCACATACCTGCAAAAATTTCATTTGAATATCAAGTATAAGAAGGGCAGCACCAATAATGTTGCATATTTCCTCAGTCGACCACCGATCATGGCGTTAACCACCATGCTCAACTCTTGTGGGCACGAGACTTCTGATTGGCCACTTCTCTACAAAAGTGACCTAGAATTTGGCAACACATACTAGACACTCTTGGAGGGTCAACATGTTCAAGATTTTCACCTCCAGGATGCCTTGTTATGCCACCTGGGTCACCTTTGTGTTCCTTCAAGCGAGCGTACCAATATGATTTTGGAAGAACACTACAGTCGGGTTGTTGGGCATTTCGGGGTCGAGAAAACAGTGGCAGTACTGCAAAAGTATTTCTATTGGCTGAATCTTCGACAAGAAGTAAGGAAGTACATCAAATCATGCACTGCCTGCACCATTGCCAAACCGACCATCATGAAGCAAGGCCTCTATACCCCGCTGCCTACCCCTAGCCAACCTTGGGAATCCATCTTCATGGATTACATGTCAGACCTTCCTTCCACTAAGCATGGAAATGACTGTGTTTTTGTGGTCGTCAACATGTTCTCGAAGATGGCCATAATGGCGGCCTACAAGAGGAATATCACAGCAGAAGCCACTACTAAAATCGTCTTTGAACGAGTGTGGGTACACTTTGGGATCCCACAGTCTATCATCTCAGATCAGGACAACAGGTTCCTCAGTAAATTTTGGTCCAGTCTCTGGTCGATGCTGGACACCAAACTCACTAAGTTCACAGCCTTCCATCCTCAAACTGATGGCCAGACAGAGGTTGTCAACAAGATGATCATACAGATTCTTCACATGTACAACTCAAAGCATCCACAAACATGGGACAAGATCCTCCCCTATGTTCAGCACAACTACAACCAGGATCTCCACAGCTCGACTGGCCACAACTCTTTTCAAGTGAGCTTGGGATTCCAACGACTATGTCCCATTGATGTGGCCATGCCATTTGCAGCTACTCACGCAGATTCGGCTCATGTCCAGTCTAAAACAGATAAGGAAAAAAAACTTCATTGAGCACATCCAACATATTTTCCAGCAGGTCCATGACATTATAGAGAAATCAAATGCCAAGTACAAGTAGCGACATGATCAACATCGGGTACCACACAAGTTTCAGGTGGGTGACAAAGTCTAGTTGCATTTGCAAAAGAAACGCCTTACTGGAGCTTATCGAAAACCCAGACCACTCTGATATGGTCCTTACACCATTACCAAGGCTATGGGAGATAATGCATTTGAGCTCAACATTCCCCCATTCCTTGACCTACACCCAGTGTTCAATGTGAAACACCTTCGGCCATACTTTCCACCATTACTAGACACATCCGACATTACAGAACAACTCACACCCACAGAGTTAAATCCAAATTGCATGGAACAAGTTGCAACTGATTGGATCATGGACACATAGATCAAGCACACTCGCTAGCAGAATATCCAACTGTATTGAGTTATCAAAGTAGGCCAACTCCTTCACCAAGGCAAGTGGCTTGGTAGGGACTAAGTTCAGCAAAAGTTTCCTCATCTCATGGAGGAACTCAACGCAATGGGGACCATTGCTTCCTAAGGGGGGAGGAATGATCCAGGTGGATATTGGTGGCCACCCGAAAATTCCACTTGGACCCCCACCATTGCTTCTTTCAGTTTTTCGGTTTCTTTAATTGTAGCATAGTTTACTATTTTTAGCAGTTTTTTGGGTCCTAAACTTCTGGAGCCTTTTTGAGGCCCTAAACGACGATTTTTTGGAAATCTACCACCGACAATTTTCTACCTAAAATCATCTTTTTCATCGTAGTCCTCGGAGAGATATTTCCAATGGGCTATCATGCATGTCAAATGGAGATAACATGACCAAGTCATGACCCCGGGAAGTTGGTTGTCTAACTCACCCCAACGGGGCCCATAAACTCTTGATGTTACATCTCCTCGAGTTAGGGTTTTGGTTTTTTAGGGTTTGCTCTTATTGTTCAATAATAAAAAGGCCCTTGAGCCTCATTGTAAGGCAATTCAGAGGCATGTAGCCACCACATCTCTTCTGAGAGATAAGCTACCATCACCCTAGCTGGTTTATTTCCATTCCTGTTTGTAAGCATATTTCAGTATTTTACCATTAATGAAATGAAGTATTATTTCCATTGCATCTTTTTGTTTATGGTTATCTCTGTAATTTGTTGTGTTCCTGTTTAAATCTGGATCAGCGACTGAGGATCGCACTTCCTAAACAACATTATTGAAGCATTGACAGAGGAATTTCAGGTACATCATCAGAAGAGCGGGCCTTATCATCCTCAAGCAAATGGCACAGTTGAGTCTTTCAACAAAATTTTGGATAATCCTATGACTAAAGTATGAAACATCAACAAAAACGATTGGGATGTGTGCATACAAGCAGTTTTATGGGCATACAGGACTACCTACAAGATGTTGATAGGACAGACTCTGTTTAGATTGGTTTATGGACAGGAAGTCATAATGCCTATGGAATACATAGTACCGAGTCTTAGAATCACCGTAGTCATAGACATGGTGGACAAAGACATTATGGAGGAGAGATTGGAACAACTTATCACACTCGAGGAAGATCCCTTTATTGCAGGATTTCACCAACAAGTGCAGAAAGCCCAGGAAAGGCCTAGCACAACCGACATATTAAGTAGAAAACTTTCAAGAATGGAGACTTGGTTCTGTAGTATGATAGTAAGTTTGCAAGATTCCCGAGAAAATACAAAATGCATTGGTTAGGACCATAAATTTTCAGGGATATCTCAAATGGTGGTGCAATTCATCTCATAAAGTTGAATGGAGAATTCTTTCCTGGGTGAGTAAATGGTAGTAGGTTGAAAATCTACAAGGATGATTCTGTCCTTGGGACTGCATAATGACTATATGAATGAATAAAATTCTTAGTGCTACAAGCAGTTGAAAGGAAGCACAAGACTTTAAACTACTCTACCAAAGAAAGACTTCGTCGAGAAGGCAGTGTTGTGTGTTATTCAAGAGGATGGCACTGATGGAGAAAGTTGTGACGAAGAAGGAGTAATCGCGCTGCAAGGAAGGTTCTTATGCAATTAATCTAGAATATAACTGTTGGGGTTGCTACAGTTGATTTGACAGGGAGATTGTCGTTAAAAGGAGCGGGGGGAATGCATTTAATGGGCATATTTGGGCAAATCTGTCACCAAATTCGCATTTATGAGGTGAATCTGAAGGAGATCATGGAGATTGAAATTCAAAAAGGTTATAAATATGACAACCTGCTCCATATTT
The DNA here is from genome assembly GCA_000404065.3 of Pinus taeda. Lineage (NCBI taxonomy): Eukaryota > Viridiplantae > Streptophyta > Pinopsida > Pinales > Pinaceae > Pinus > Pinus taeda. The sequence continues at coordinate 42,872 of APFE030161228.1, forward strand.
GAACAATTTTCTCATTGAGATTTCTGTTAGAAAATTATATATTACGGAGCAATGGAACACATAAAATATTGCAGAAATATAAACACAGAAAACGCACAAAACAAGAGAGACACAGATATACATGGTTCACCCA
>APFE030161228.1:43955-63384 GCA_000404065.3 Pinus taeda
CTGGACCCCCCCTGCAGCGAATATTTTACGGGCGGCGTTGCCGCCCCCATTTTGAATTGGGGTCCAATGTGGCGATACTTTTGAATATAGAAGATAATCAGGCTCCACACCCAACAATTTCGATTGGTGAATTTTCACTTAAGTGTGATCCAAGCATTCTGTTACATGAATTAGGAGGAGATTGAACAAGAATTTCTTACACAAGGGCTAGGATTCATCATGAATTCTACACCTTCAGTGCATGTTATTGCATGTCATCAGGGCAAGGTCCCCAAGGAAGCAAACTGTTAGCACAAGCGCACAGAAGAAGAAGCCTCCAGTTAGGCAATCGCCAAGAAAAATCACTAAGGAGCAGAGAACTAAAGAGAGGTTGGACAAGAGAAGTAGCTGATGGAACCCCAAGATTCAGATGTGGAAGAAGTGGTTGGGGTAAAAGGTATCGATATACAAGATGTGGAACCAATCTCTGGGTTTCCACCCTATATGCCACCACGATAGCCAACCTCAAAGGTACCATGGACCCATATACTATTAAATTCAAAGTCTTTACACCACTGTTATCGAATGAGGTGTCGATTGAGGGAGAATTATTGGCAAAGGTGCCACAACTGCTCATGGAGGAATAAGATCTTAACGATCAGATCAACTATCCCCAATTTGACCCCATCAAGTACCTGAAATCATTTTACTATGAAGAAGTTGGAGTAACAAGGGTCGAACCTATGTCGTGGGCAGCAGGAATTAAGCAAGCTAGGTTATTGATATGTTGTATATTCCACACTTCAGGCACAACAATATCAACATAATTTGTGTGCGCCAACTGTTAGCATTGGTGCATGATGGATGTTTGTTGTTGGGGACAAAAATCCCCATTGATGATATGTTTATTATAAGAATAATTGTGCTTCCCTACCAAGGAGAAAAAGTTAGTCGAGATGATGCAAAAGGAGTATGATCTAATCAGGTAGTCTCTGGGATTTCTCGTCAGCTCCATTAATGATCAGGTTGTCCGCCTTTCCGCACACATTTTGGCTGGGAAAATAATTAGGAAGTGTCAGGCAGATGAGGTATCCGCACCGATCATATCATTGGCTCGACAGTGTAGCAAGGGCATCCAGTTTAACCAGGCAGGATATTTGTGCCAAGAATTTTTGGATGACTACCGAGAGGCACAAGAAGAGGGAAAGTAATTCCGCTACGCATGTTTATTTCTCTTGATAGCATTGACAACATGGAGAATGCCAAAGGCGTCACAGTTCCCCACTATGGACCTTGACATTTGCGAGGCTGCGAGGTATGCCTCATTGTGGGCTTCTAAGGAGCTAACCCATACAGTTACAAAGAATAAATTGTTCTGGGTCTTGTTTGAAATGGATTTGCACATTGTGATCAGCCAGAAGCCAAGGCTATCACCAGTTTTATTTGAACAATACAGAGAGATTGTAGACTTCAAGGTAGACTTTCACCATGTACACATCCGCGCCAAGAAGGACCTGGAGGAGGTATGGTATGAGCTACCATTCTTGGTCACTGATGATGACATCACGCAAGTTGTGAGAAACTGGCCAAGTGATTGGCCTACTCCACCCATGGAAGGAGAAAAGCCAGAGAAAGCAAGCACTAGTGGAACAACAAAAGATATTGTAGGTGCATGGAATGAGAAGCAACCAATCAAGAAGGGCAACAAGAAGGTGACTAAGAAAGTCACAATCGAGCTAGAGAAGGACACTACGCTGGAGACAGAGTGTGAAGCTGAGCAGGAGGAACAAGCCATCGAAGGTGACGATCAGGGTGATGAAGACCCTTTTATTGACACTGAGGAGGTAGATTCCCCATTCATAGTTAAAAGGTGGAAATCAAGTGTTGGAGGTGCACTAAAGAAGCACAAGTCGGACAAATCCGTTGGCGCGGAAGATTGGACACATAGTCTGAGCTATGACAGAGGACATATGGGGGAACATTGAGAACCAATATAAAGCAGTTCTGATAGAGGTCCAATGGGGCCTCAAGAAGTTGCAAGTTTAGGCTAGCACGGTTCAAGCGAGTGTAGTTTAAGAAAGCATGGTAACATCAAGCATAACTGCGGGCAACCCACCGACAACAATAATTACATCTGAGCTTCGGGTTGTGCCACTACTAGGCGACGTTCTACATTTTGAGACTACCGAAGATCGGGAGTGCATGCAACACTGGAAAAATATGAGTATCAATATTGCGGTGTTCCCCATTCCTACCTTGCATGAGTTACATCAAGGATTCACCGATGAACTAAAGATATAGGAGCAACACGCTCTGTTGGTAATTAAAGAAGTAAAAAATGACAACCGATAGATGTTCGAGGACAAGAATCAAGACATCAAGAATCATGATGAGGTAGTTGCACACAAGCAGCGGCTAGAAGAGGCCATCACCAAAGCTTGCAGTGAGCTACTGAAGCTCCAAATCCAGATAAAGGCAGCACCAGAAGATAAGCTTTAGAAACTTGCGGCATCAATAAAAGAATCAAAGGAGGAAATTGAAAAATTCAAATTCGAGCTGGAAATAAAAATCGCAGAGTTGCAAATGAGGTTGCAGCAGGTAACTCCACTAGAGTTTCACGAGCAGTGCAAAGCGAATATCAAGGCTTCTATGGTGAATATAGCTACTACAGTCAATTACTGTAGCTAGATCTTCAAGGACACTATGGAGATATGGGCCTTGCTATAGGAGGACCCACATGTACAGAAGATACAGGCAGAGATCTGGGACAAGCAGCAACAGTTTGATGAAATCAAAGTGACGGTGCGGACCCTAGCACCTATGCAATAGTTTTCCTGCCTCCAAGAGGGAAAGTTTTTGCAGGAACATATCAATGAGCTGCAGCACAAGGAGCAAATCATTTCATTATGGATGCAACCATGGGCTAACGAAGCTATTCAGCTCTCACAAATAGGGGAGAGAACGCTGAAGATCATAAGGCAGATGCAAAGAACCATCGGTCTGGTGACAGTCGGGCCGATGACAGAGAAGATGGTAGAGGAATTACGATAGGCTACCACGTAGTGTGTAGAGACACTTCAACCTTTGAAGGATGCATATAGTGGTCTCAAAGCAAAGATTCAGGACATACTAGCTGAGTGACTCGGGACGAGTCACATCTTTGTGTTGGGGGCCTGTTAGGTAAGGTCCCCCTAGGTCAAAATTTTGTCAAAGTTTTGTAAAGAGCCCACATTTTGATGAGCGTAGCACGCTTCGTGTAGAGTTTTAGGAATCACAGGGGCTATAGGGTGGGTCAAATCCCCTCATTTTGTAAAAGGATTGGATCAATTTGTATGTTGTGAGCTCCTCCCATGGTTTGCAGACCATGGTATTGTAAGAGAAAAAGATATATGAAGGGTTGTCTTAGTACAAGGTGAAAAATCAATCAATTGATCATCTTTTTGGGTCTGTAATTGATGAGGCTCATCATTGGGTAAATTATATGGACCTTAATACACCTCCAAGCTTACTAAAATAAACTCTTTTCATGATTCTTTACATGTATTAATTATATTTTGCTTAATGAGATGAGTAAAAGATGTTATGTCTAGTGGTCTAATGTGCATTGATTCTAGGTTTTTGGGAGAAAATTATGGCTAATTAAGGTGCAGGAACTCGAATGAGACAAGAAGGAGAGATTATAGGATATGGAGATTATGGGAGGCCTTGGTTAGCCACTGTCGATGCCTACATCAGCTGTAGGGCTGGAAACGTGACTATTAAAAATGGCCATCTATCCAAGTAGTTGGTCTTGTACCCTCCTCCTCAACCATCTTTAGAACATGACTTACCTTTATGGCTAGAAGAGGAGGAATAAGATGAAGTCTACTCCTCCCAACTCTATACCCTAGAAACTCCCAAGGAGGAGGACAACCTAAGGAAGATGATTTCATTGAACACACCCTCCAAAATCTGACTCCCAACACCATGTCTCTGGAGGAAGTAGTGAAGGAAACCAAGAACAACCATTGAATTGATATATGCTTAGATGAATCAAATCCTACTCTGTCAAGACAATAGAATTCGGCTCTGAAAGAACACTAAAAATCAACCCCTCTCTCTGTACACCAAGAAGAAGAGTTATGTAATATGCTAAGAGAGAATTTTGATGCCTTTGCTTGGAATTACAAATAAATGAAGGGAGTGCACCCCTCAGTGTGTACTCACCACATTGACATCAAAGAAGGTTTCAAACCAGTCTGAAAACCCCAAAGGAGAATGAATCCAGCTATCAAGGATATAGTCAAATAAGAGTTGCAAAATCCGTTGGATGCAGGATTCATTTACCCTATCTCAGATAGCGAGTGGGTGTCTCCTTTGGTGTTGGTTCCAAAGAAAAAGGAAACTGGAGGAATTGGGTTGATTACAGATAGTTAAACAAAGCAACAAAGAAGGACCATTTTCCTCTACCTTTCATTGACCAAGTGTTAGATGGTCTGACAAGGAAAAAGTTTTTCTCTTTCTTAGATGGGTTCAGTGGGTACAATCAAATCCAAATTAGCCTGGAGGACCAAGATAAAACCACCTTCACCTATCCTTGGGGTACTTTCGCTTATAGGGCCCTTCCTTTTGGTCTGTGCAATGCCCCTGCCACTTTCCACAGGGCAGTGTTGAGTATTTTTACAGAGATAGTCCATGACGCAGTAAAAATTTATATGGATGACTTTACACGCTATGGGTGTGATTTCCAAGAGGCTCTCTCTAACCTGGGTAAGGTGCTCAATAAATGCATTGAAATGAACTTATCCCTTAGTCCTGAAAAATGTGAGTTCTTGATGACTGCAGGGACTATTCTAGGTCACTCAATATCCTAAGAAGGACTACAGGTAGACTCCAATAAGATAGCCATCATCGAAATAATCCCAACTCCGCAAAAACAGAGGGATGTCAGAAGTTTTTTAGGTTTAGCCGGATACTATAGGAGATTTATAAAAGATTTTAGCAAGTTAGCTTCTCCTTTATTTAGGTTATTGGCCAAAGACTCCAAACGTTTATGGTCAGAAAGTTTTCAAGAAGCCTTGGACACCCTAAAGGACAAGTTTACTACTGCACCGATTCTCCGAGGCCCAAATTGGGATCTTCATTTTCATATCCATGTTGATGCTTCTCACAAAGTCAAAGGAGCAGCTCTAGGCAAGATAGATGACAAGATACCTTATGCCATTTACTTCATTAGTAAGATTTTGTCGAAATCTGAGCTGAACTACATAGTGACTGAAAAAGAGCTCCTAGCTATTGTGCATTCATTAAATCAATTTAGGCATTAAATTACTAGTTACCTAACATTTGTACATACCGACCATGTTGCAATTAAATACTTGATGAATAAACCTGATGTAAATGCCTAGATTATTAGATCATTACTTTTATTGAAACCATTTGATTTAACTATTATTTATAAGCCTCGCAAGGAGAATGTTGTTGCGGATTTTTTATCTAGATTGACTTTTCCTGTAGGGGAGGAAGGAAGGGTTGATGATTAGTTACCAGATGAATATTTATTCACCATTTCAATTCTCTCTCCATGGTTTTCTGACATAGCAAAATACTTGGTATCTACACAGTTTCCACCAAATTTGTCCTCCAAGGAAAAGAGAAGAATCATAAGAAAGAGCGCCCCATTAACTTGGATTGGGGGCAATCTCTTCAAGCTAGGTCCAAATCAAATTCTAAGAAGATGTGTCATGGAGGAGGAAGTCTTCGACATCCTTTTGGCTTGTCATGATGGGCCTTGCGGAGGTCACTTTGCAGCCAAAAGAACATCATTCAAGGTACTACAAGTTGGTTATTACTGGCCCACTCTTCGCCAAGATGTGAGGAGGTACACTATCCAGTGTGAACAGTGCCAGAGGATGGGGAAACCTACCCCAAGGGATGAGATGCCTCTGCAACCTCAAGTGACTTTCGAGCCATTTGACAGGTGGGGCGTGGATTTCATCGGGCCTATTGACCCTCCATCCAAACAGAAGCAATACATCATTTTGTGCACTGACTACTTAACCAAATGGGCTGAAGCCAAAGCCATCAAAGTAGTAACAGAAGAAAACGTGGCTAAATTCTTAAGGGAAAATGTGTTTTATAAGTTTGGGTACCCTAGAGAATTGGTCACTTATCAAGGTAGTCAGTTTCCATCTCACATGATTGAAAATATGTTAAGACAACACAAGATCAAGCACAGAACATCCACTACTTACCACCCACAGGCTAATGGGCAACTGGAGGTAACCAATAGAGCATTGGAAGGGATTCTGACTAAGGTGATTAGAAGCAGCAAAAAGGATTCGGAAAACAGATTAGTTGAGGCCCCCTAGGCCTATAATACCACCTAGAAGACCACCAATGGCTTCACTCCTTATGGGCTGGTCTATGGGAAGAAAGCCCTATTGTCCATTAAATTTGAATACAACACCTTAAGGATGGAAGCACAACTGGATCTAGATATCACCAGGGCACAATAAGAAAGATTTTTGTAGCTAAATGGGTTAGATGAATTTAGGATGCAAGCCCTCCTGCACATAGAGGTGACTCAAGTTCGAAGGAAAATCTGGCATGAAAAGAATATAAAAGACAAACAGTTTCAAGAAGGTGATTGGGCTTTACTGTATGATTCCTGGCACAAGGATTTTAAGAGAAATTTAAGGACTATATGGTTAGGGCTTTATGTAATATAAAAGTGTCATGATAATGGTGCTGTGTAGATAAGAACCATTGATGCAGAGGCTATCCCTTTGTTTGTCAATGGGTATAGATTCAAGATGTAAAACAACCCTTATCAAGGAAAGAATTCATGAACAGCATCAGCAAGACAGTGATGGTGGTAGAGAAAGTCTCATCTTCCACCCGACCAAGTCCCCAAAGAAAATAAAAGGAAAAGAAAAAAAAAAAAGAAAAAAAAAAGGAAAAAAAAACAGAAAAAATAAAGAGACTCGGGTGAAAACCTCCATGAGGCACCTGAGTCCCACTGTTGAGTTGAAAACCTCTTGAGGCGGCCCAAGGGTGTTAAAAAAAGGGAGAGAAAAATAAAAATAAAAAAACTCTAGGTGAAAGCCTCCTTAAGGCCCGATGAGGCGGGAAACTAGTGATAAACCTCCTTGGGGGTAAACTAGTTTTTTTTTTACTTCATATATATATATTATATATAATATATATATATAGAAGATAAAAGAAAGAAAAGATACAAAAGATGACAATTTGTTTTCTCAAGTCTGCAAGAGGAGGATAACCATAACATGAGGAGGACATCAGGACCTACAAGAGACATGTTTTAATCCACCTATCTCATATCCTCCATTATTCACCTAGTCTTCCATTTATAAACCCCTCTAGCTCATTTCACACAAACTCTTTGTTTTCTACAGGATTCCCTGTAATCCTACAGGAGTTTCCTATAGAAATGGCATTAGACCTTGAAAATAGAAAGAAGAGCAGTCTGAGAGGAAAGTGATGACACAAGCCTATATATAGATGAAAAAACATTTACCTCACCACCACAGCCATTCCTTTCATCACCATGTCACCCCTGCATCCATCAAAGAAATCAGTTCAAAAAAAAAAAAAATTACAAAAAGAAAAAAGGAAGAGAAGAAAAAAAACAGAAGAGAGAGAAAAGAGGGAAAGAGGGACCATACCCAAAGGCAACATCCATCACCTACCATTCCATACCCCCCTTCTCCACTCATCTAAACACCCCTTCTACTCTAGAGCTAAAAAAATGTGAAAGTTTAAGGGAGAGGCAGCTACAGGACATCATGTAGGAAATCCTGTAGCAGCTTATCCCACATAAGAAAGCACAGAGACTGCATCCATCTTCAACACAAGGACTCCAAGGATGAGGAAGCTCCTCCAGAGCTCAGCAGCAGAAAGAAGATCACCAGCAACAAGGTCCAGCACCTGCACATCAAAATGAGCAAAGCATCAAAAGAGGCAATACACAGTGAAATTATGAAGATTGGAAATCACAATAAAGAGGCACCACTCTCCAGCATGCATCATCAATGAAGCACTTTACCCATAGGTATGTCATCTTACTCATGCTCTCTCATAAGTATGATATGATCAAAACTATAGGAATAATGCGAGAGTTAATTTTATAAGTAAAGGTGGCCAGTTAACTTAGCCACCTTCGTCCAGTCAATGAGAATAAAAGAGTTAGACCACTCCACACGTGGAAAAAGTCAAATAAAAAGAAAAATGTAATGCATCCAAAAATGGTTAAGTTACGAAGGATAGGAGTGGGAGATGATTACGAGGTAAAGTGAAATGATGGACTAATAGTGGGACCAAGGTTCCAAAAGTAGGTGCTCGTACTTGGCCAGTCAACACACCACCCCACATGATCATCCATAAATAGAAATAAAACATTGATTCCCATACAAAGAAAGAAAAGGAAACTTTGAGGATTTATCGAATGAACAGGTTTCTCTCGACATTCCTAAAATAGAACCTACAGGAAACAACCAACATCCACAGCAAGCAGAAAACCTACAGGAAGCCTACAGGATACAAAGGAATCAACCTACAGAGCTATCAGTGGGAACTAAGGAAGGTAAAATCAAGGGGTATCCTCACTAGAACGTAGCAAAGTGAGGTAAGAGCCATACCTTCCATATTTTCCATTTGAAAAAAAAAAGGGAAATCCTCAATTCGGTTAGGAATTTGCAGTGCATCTCAGGATAGAAAATTGTATTACATGTCACTAAAATTCAAATTCCAAAACTTCATAACCTGCCAGAAGTCTTGAACTGTATCCACACAAGCCTCTAGAATTACCAAGGAAATATGGCAGGAGGTTTCAACAAGAGAGAACCCACCAACACAACAAGGATCCACCAACATCCTCCTGTGGTGGAAATTTTTACAAGCCATCAATGGATGGGGTTCTTTGAGAAGATGAGAGGATACGATGATGATGTGGCCAAAGAATTTTCCCTCTCACTCATCCCCCTCACTAGGACCAGTGCCACTACTGTGGTGAAAGGTTTATCAGTAGAAATTACCCCTGAAGTTATAAGAAGAATCATTACTCTTCCCCAAGGGTTACCATGGAAAAAATAAGACAAGGGTAACAACACCCTTGCAAAGAAAAGCTTCTTTTTGGAAGGAGAAGAGCCAATAGAGGACAAAAATGGGGTTACGAGAGAGAGCATTCCATACCCTTGGAATGAAGTCAGTTACGACCTCATCAAATATATTTCATGTGAAGCGAGATACAGTGTAGTGTATGGATACCACTTCAGACTCCTCCAAGAACTAAGATTTTGAGAAAACACACCTCCTCGTAACATATTGAGTATACCCTATTTTCTTCTACAATCCATGATAGATATGAGCATCAAAGTGCAAGAGGGAAAAAATCAGCAACTATCCCATCATGGGTTGATCAAACTCATCCTTGAAGATGCTCTACAAAACTTAAGATTACCTATTGCATGCACAACATTTGCAGACATGCAGAAAGAAGGAGCAATTCAATCTATTGAGTATGAAAGAATCCCTACTGCTAGTGAGGGAGAAGAAGAAACAGAGAAAGAAAAAGAGGAAAATGAAGAAACAGATGAGTAGAGTGAAGAAATAGAGGAAGAAAAAGAAGAGGAAGGAGGAGACAAAGAGGAGGATGAGAAAGAAAATGGAAAAGAGTAAAAAGGATAGAAGGATGAACAAAAGTCTATAGCTCAAGGCAAAGAGCAAGAAGAATCACCAAGGGTGTCTCCACAGCCTATAGAGAAAGAGGCAGCATCTGCTCTTACTGCCTTAAGTACACCTGTCAAATCAAAGGGAAAGAGGCAAAGACAAACCCCACTGTACTTCAGGACAAGAAAGAACATTAGCATTAGACAAGGGAGACCTCAAACTCCCACTAAAACTCCAATTTCCATTGAGGATTCACCAAAACAACAAGAGAAGGAAATCCCTCTAAAGAAAATAGAAGGAGAAGGAACATCAAAACAAGCTTCTCCCAAGTCTCCAATCACCTATGTTAGGAGACCTATCACAAGGTCAACCTCATCAAAGGGAAAAGGTCTCCTACAAGAGACATAGTCAGACCTATAGGAAGCAGAGACCATCCTACAGGAAACTCTGTTAAACCTACTGGAAACACAGAAAAGAGACCAGGAAGGAATTACTCAATAGGAAACAAAGGAAGAGGGCCAAGAATTGAAAGAACCTAGCCCACAGCCAAACCTCAGCTCCTACTACATTTTCATTGAAGGAGGTACGGTGATACCACATAAGTTTGACATTCCCCTATTTTTTGAACTAGAAAAAGAGAGGGAAAGGACACATGTGGATGTAAATTGCTAAATCAAAAGTGGTAGAGGATGTAGGCCACATGGAGGAGAAATTGCAAGAGATGGGCAGAGAACTTAGCAGCATGAGAGACAGAGAATCAATGATGAAATCTTAGTTAGAGGCTAAGAACACGTGGCTAAGGAAGCAACTACAAGAAAGGGAAATCCAATTGGCAATTATGGCTAGTTTGTCCATGGAGGCAACTGAGTGCAGGATGCCAGAAAAGTCTTATGCCTAGTACCTCAAGGAACAATGGCTATAATTCCAAATAAACACCCTAGCACAAAGAGGAACTACGCACTTCCAAGACTATAGAAAATTCATTGATCTCTGTGATCAAATCACCTTGGAAGATAGAGAAAAGATATCTGAGTTTTCCTACACAATTTGGCCTTGATAGATTTAAATGTGTGGGACCCAAATCCAAAGCTAGGGGACTTGCAATTGATGGTCGTAGCATCTTGGATGAATCATGAGGAGGCAAGAGCTATAAAGATGAAAAAGGTATTGGGAAAGGAAGAGGTAGAACCCCTTATGATCAAAGCATAACAATCTAACCCAATGGCTGTCATCAACACCCACAACCTCATTGCAAATGATCCCAAGCTTGCACCAAGGTACCTTGTTGTACAAGAACAGACAGTCACACACTTTGAAGACATGCCAATATTGCTAGGAGATGACAGCCAACAAGCCTGCCAAAGAATATGGAACAACTTGTCTTACATCCTAAAAATCATAGAATATCATTCTCTTGACAGAATGAGAGAGGCATTAAATAAAACCCCAATGTATAAGCATGCACTACAAAGACTCAAATTCAATTGGATTGGCTTGAGGCTCAGTCTACCATTGCTTTTGGGAATGTTGGAAAGAATAAAATAAGAAGAATAAAGAAAGAAGTGCAAAGAGAGAGAGAAGAATGCAAGGTTTCATTCACGGGAAGAAGAGACTACAGCAGAAGCATGGGATGTCAAAGAAGCCACCAAAGCAACGAAGGACATGGACATAGATATAGTTTCTCATAGGATGAGAAACACTTTCAATAGGGGGTGATGATGAGGCTCATCATTGGGTGAATTATATGGACCTTAATACACCTCCAACCTTACTAAAATCAACTCTTCTCATGATTCTTTACATGTTTTAATTATATTTTTCTTAATGAGATGAGTAAAAGTAAGATGTTATGTCTATTGGTCTAATGTGCATTGATTGCAGGCTTTTGGGAGAAAATTATGGCCAATTAAGGTGAAGGAACTTGAATGAGACAAGAAGGAGAGATTATAGGAGATGGATCTCCCTCATTAAGTCCTCACTCACTTGAAGATCCCTCAATCAATCACACCAGCTCGGAGTTGCAGGCAACTGAGTCAAGAGGATCATTGGCAACCGAGCCAGTAATAGTTAAGAACCAGTTAATCTTGAGATTGGGAGACAAGCCTCCCTAGATTTAAGGAAGTTGTTGGCAACTTCAGTTGTATAAATAAAGAGGCCTAGACCCTCATTAGGATTCAGATTTTTTATGCAAAATAGCTAAGCACTTTCGATTTGAAGGATTGTGACCAAACATTGTTATGTTTTTTTGATATGTTAATGAAAATGAGAATTTCATTGATCCAGCACTGAGTTGACTCAGAGGGTTGAAGCTCTTGGGTTAGGGCCCAACAGTAGAGGTTCCTCTTACTGTAATTGTATGCTTTGGTTATTTCATAGATTACTTGTTAAATTTATTTTGGCATTGTTATATTGCAAGTATTGGTGAGTTTGACTAGTTTGCTTCCATTTGCACATAGATTTAACAATAGCATTAGAGAGATAAGGAAATATCAAAAAAGGTTGATAATAGGTCGATCTTACCTCATTCCTCCCTTCAGGGACCATGGTTTGAGGAAAAACTCCCATTCAACCCAAAAAGACAAAATTCTGGTTTCTTATGAAACTAAGGGTTTTTCTGCTAACTAGGTCATCATTTTTTAGTATTAGAAGATAGGTTGCAGTTGTCATTTCTAATATCTCAAGTTGTATTAGATTTCATGTTGCTTTCATAATAGGTTTCAAGCATTTCCATGCATGAACTTGGCAAATAAATGATGCAAACTTTGATTTCCTTATATTGTTGTAAACCCTTCTTGTTTTGAACTGATTTTTGGATAAATGCCAACAATGATGTGTATGTTGCATGAGTTTCAATATCATAGGAAGACCTCATATCATCAGCCTCAGCCAAACCATACCCACCCATCATCACTAAAGGCCACTAAGTTCTCAATCCGAGTTATCATTTCACAAGGACAACTTGCCATGCTTGTTGAGAAAATCCAACCATCATAGAGCTTTGTTTAAGTTCTGAGTGAGTTCCAACCATTTCCTTTCTTTATTCCTTCCATCACTCACCTTCCCTAAGCTCCATACCACTGTCCAAATCACTCCTTATGCTTTCGGCCTATTCTTGTAGGAAAACAGGGAAACCTGTAGGTGAATTAGGACATCCTACATGAAAACCTGTAGTGGCCTGTTTTGAGCCCGATTTGTGGAAACTACATCAAGGAAGTTAGGAGAAAACCCCTGCTTTCCTCCCAAGCCATTTTACCCAACACACTCATATATCTCCATACCTATCCCACCTTCCATGCAACCAAGAAGGATTAGCATTCATGTTTTCACAAAAAGACAAAAAGAAAAAGGTTGTTATGCTTATTCATGTGCACAATAGTTAAGTGTTTGATTAGATCAGATTTCATGCTTGGGTTAGTTAGGTTTTCACATGTGTTAAATTAGAATTCTTCTAAAGCAAGTTATCTTAACAAATAGCTAGATGAGTTGAGTGTTTTAGGCATCTATTTTAGTATTTCATTATTGTAGTAGGTAGGATTTCAATCCTCTCAACTAGTGTAAAATTCTCCTTTCTCAATTTGTAATCAAACTTCTTCTAAATCAATAGAAGGCTAGTTTGAGAAACCCTAGTGGTCTATCACCTAGCTCAACAACGAAAAAGAGTGGACCCATTACATCTATTTGTGTATACAAAGCTGTCACCTCCAAGTTTGTACGAACCCTAGGTTAATGAAGTAAAGTTCGTAGCCCCGGGAGTTGCAGCATTCTTATTGCAATACTTTTGCTTATCAGTAATTTTCATTTATGTCTGTGTTAGAGCAAAGGGGAAGGCTCCTTCAGGTGTGCGCCCGAAGACCTTAGTGATTCTGCAGCGGTGTGCACAGGCCCCTGCAGTTGTGTGCGCAAGGTAAGAAGGATTCTAATTGTGAAGATCTGAAGATAATGAAGAAGATTTTGAAGGAAAATATGTGTAATTACATTTTGTACTTTAATTTATGCAATTATTGTTTACCTTTGTGTTGCGCAAGATCAAAATTAGTATATGAATGTTGTTACAGTTAATTACAATTAATATCCATTGATTTATGCATAATAGATAGAGTTTTAGATCTGCAAAGTAGTATTTTTGTATGAATAGATCAGATTCAGTATAATATTAAGTAAGATCACGTAGCATAGTAATAGATCTATAGGTGAGTCATACTAATTCAAGAGATACACTCCATAATCCTTCTCAATGCAAAAACCTAGTTCCAACATCCCCCAATATTGCCTCAGGTGAGACTACGATCTGCACGAGTAGATCATTGCCGAAAGGGTCGGTGTTAAAGGGTTTTGTTGGTTAGCGCAACTAACTTTGAACCTGGGTCTAACCCCCTCAAGCCAACACCTGTAAGCATGTTTCGTCACATTTCCATATATGGTTTGGGGCATAAGAGTGTTTCTCATATGCACAGGAAATGGTGTCATAGAACTTAAACACAATTGCAGGGCATAAATTTAAAGTATGTCTCTATCAAGACCCTTCGTTGTTCATAAGACAAGGTTTGGATGCCTTTTTTTAAACCCACTCCACCAAGATTTTCCAGGAAACCCATCTTTGAAGGAGTTTAGCCTCCCTTGATAGATTTGAGCTACTATGGATTTGAGTTGTATCAACTCTAACCCATGTTCCATTTGGGCCATCTCCTTACACCATACAACCACCTCAACCTCCTCCTCTTCAGTCATAACAGTAAAATTCCCTCTACGTTTGGTATTAGTGAGCCCATTAATCCAATAAAGTATGCTTGAGGATGCAATTCCATGTTTGTTTGTAGATGCATGTACTGAATATCCCCTGAACTCTATTTCATCAATTCCACCTAGCATGTATTCATTTGTCCACCTTCTTATGGCAATGATATTCTTAGTTGAGCTTGCACCTTGTATTGTGGTTGAGGGTAGCTCTGTGGTAGATGGATGAACAATAGGGTCCGCCACCACATGGGCGTTCTCGAAATCATTGCATGGATCATTGGCAACATTGACATCATCGATCGTTTCCTCTTCCTATGAAGTGCATCACAATTGGGCACCCTTACTCCCATGCCTCCTCTTGTTCCTTATACAATCTTCAATTGAAACTCGTGGCATGGCTACAACAACATGCATATTGTTAAAATTTATTTTTGTTAGTGGAAGTTGTTTCAGCAATCAAAACTTAGTCTTATTTGAATAATAAATTTAAATATGAAAAGCGTAATCAATAATTATAACCTGCATAATAGAAACTCAGTCTTATTTATTTCCTGAAATTTAAATATGAAAAGGTTAATCAATACTTGCAACCTGCATATATACTTGAATAAGAAATTTATGTGTTTTCATTGACTTGAATCTCCATCCACAAATATCAGGACTTAATTTGATAGAAATATCATTCCTATGTGTTTGATAGAAATATCAGGCCTAAATTTAGATTGAACATAATCATGTATCCTAACCAGGGCATCAAATCCATAATATCCCAATCAACCTCAAAAAAAAAGAGAAGGGTACTAAAAACTATCTCCTTACAAATGCTAGGAATAGGTGTTGGTTAATTGAAATAAGTTTTAAATTCATTTGTTGTTAAAGTCACTGAAAAATGTGACTAAAAGTTGTAGGGTTTGACCATATCTTAAAACACTCCAGTTCTCTACATTGTCAGCTACACATGCTTCCAATTATGCCATTCTTAGAGGCATGATAGTTATTGCATACAAGCTGCCAAATTGTTGTGATTAAGGAATGATGAGGCCTATGTATTTTGACTCAATGGTTGTGATTAAGGAATGATCAAGCCTATGTGTTTTGACTCAGATGATGTGGTATTTTTGTCTCTGTTTCCTTTGTTTGGCATGATTAATTTTTTGTCTCTGTTGACTCGGATGCTATGGTTTTTCTATACAATTTCACACACAGAAGCCTAATGTTTGTCAAAACTACTTTAAAAAATATTTGCAACAAAAGAGAGACCACAAACTTGTGACTGTGATACACTATCATATTCTACTGTATTTTTATTTTATTGTTTTATTAGGTTGGTTTACACAAGGAATTATAAAATTGGAGATAAGGATTTGTTTAAATTTGTGCTTCACAAGAATCTTGGTAGGTTTTTTTCAGTATCTATAGGCCTATATTAGACTTCATTGTCCTATTGATAAGAAAAAAGGGAATAGATAGCATGTGTGAAGAGGTTGCTATTTCCTTTCCCAAAAGTTAAACATGGAGATTTAACTTAGCCATTTACATGGTGTCTGCTAATAATGTTTGTCAATTTAAGTATCATTATCATCATCGAGTGAGATGTGAGGGAGTACTTATATAATTTGAGAGGGAGTACTTATAGAAGTTGAGACTTGGTATATTTCTTCCATTGTGTTGTTTTAGGTTTTGAATATCTATTGATTTTGATGTCAATATTAAAAACTTCTTTGCATAACGCATTTAATTTCTAGTCCATCACATTCTGCTTTTACATTATGGATTGATGTTGACTACCTTTGTCCTCCACCACTTGAGAAACAAAGGTCTTGTTCAACCAATATAATTCAATAAGTTTAAAAATCTTGGTGTCTTTGGTTCTTAAATAACTAGTGTCCAGGGCACATCCATTAAACTTTACCTTTAGATATTCCTTGGAGAGTTACTGTGCTTTTCACTTGACAACCTACTCGATGCTAGCCACCTCATCATTTCTTTCCATATAGAATTTATAGTGGAAGTTGACAAACATTCTCATGGCATTTGTCTAGTGATGTGTTGTGGCGCTTATAGGGAAGGGTATGATTGGATAGAGGATGAAGTACCTATCTTGAGCCCACATTTGTTTCATAAAAAGAGTGTGCCTACATCTTTAGTGACGGTGTAGGTTTTAAAGAGAATTAACCCTAGATTTCCCATAAAGGAACATGATCTCATCATCCTACTCAAATCATTTCTTTAACTCACTTAGATGAGCTAGCTTTGCATTGAAACCTCTTGTTCCCCTTCCTTAACATTGTTTCATTATGCTAACATGCACAAGCTTATAGAATTAGCTCTTATAGGCATGTCAAGGATGTCCTAGACTTGATGTCCTCCATTATAACTACCTTGTGTTCATTTTACATTTGTGTCTCAACTAATTGAAAACTAACATACTACAGTTTCTTTTTAAAATAGACTAGAAACTTCCAAGCGATTTTGAAACAAATTTTTCTTAGAGGCATGATAGTTATTGCATACAAGCTACCAAATTGTTGTGATTAAGGAATGATCAAGCCTATGTGTTTTGACTCATTTGTCTGATTAATGAATGATCGGGCCTATGTGTTTTGAATCAGATGCTCTAGTATTTTTGTCTATGTTGTCTTGTTTTGCATAATTAATTTTTTGTCTCTATTGACTCAAATGCTATGGTTTTTTTCTTTGTTGGCATGATTAGTTTATTAGTTGAGCTAGATATCAAGATCAGTCTTTGCTGAAGCTTCCACGAAAAAATTGACCGAATCTCCTCCCTTGCATTGGAGTCCCATTCCCTTGAACTTAACCATTGTCTCCATGTTTAATATGATTTATATGAATCCCAATAGTCTTTGAATTTGTGAAGGCTTTGGGAAGTCATGTAGAGTTGCAAATCCCTAAAGTCATTTTGATCTTGGAATTTTGGGTGTTGTTTCCATAAGTCCTCCCAAAGCATGGTTGTTTTTCCATCACAAATTTCCCAGAAGAAATATATTTGTATCAAATGCATCCTTTTTTTTCCTAGATTCCAAATGGAGGAGATTTCTTAGGATAAGGGAATTCTTATGAGCCACCCAAGTTGGATCTACAAATCTTATCCTAAGCTACAAGTTCCTATTTGTTTTCTAATTTTTCTCTTCCCCACATAAAATACCACTATAGAACTTTGGTTTAGTTAAGGATGGAGGAGGGATCCATCAAAGCAAAGTGTAAATATATGAGAAAATATTGTAAAACCAACTTAAGGCTAAAAAGTCCTCTTGCTAAGTTTAGTGATTGGGAGGTTCAACTTGTTAATTTGTTGTTGAATTTGATGGTCAGATCCTCTCATACATTGAGTTCAAGGGAGTAATCCACAAATAGGACTCCCAAGTATTTTGATGGAAATTTACTAATTTGGAAACCAAGTTTCTTTGCAATATGATTTTGCGCAACCAATGGCATATGAAAAAAATTCCAAGGTTTAGCTCTATTTATTTCCATCCCCGAGGCAAGTGAAATTCTTCCAGAATTTGAGAAAATCATTTGGATTCTTGAATAGTTGGAATTTCCACACCCAAACTATCATCCACAAATTATTGGTGCGATGGAGGGAGATCGTCACCAAAAAAATACAATCCTTTTATCTTTTTTCTCCTCAATTTTTGCTTTGGATGCTTGACCAAGGCCCTTTGCTACCATACAAGAGGTTGAAAAGGGTGCATAAGGTGACTCATTTTTACAACATAGAGAAGAAGGATAAAGAGATAAGGCTCTTGATTTGAGAGATCCATTTATGGTTGAAGCTAAAAGCATGGACAATGCTAAAGAAATAGCTCTAATTGAGTTTATAAAATTCCTAAGAAGGATCAAGTTTTAGAAGCATGCTAGGTTTCTTGGAGTATTTTAAAGAGTTATTGATTTCATGTGAAATAATTATACCATCTATAATTCAATGCCCCTCCACATAACCAAATTCTTTCATTGAAATGAGCACAATTTGGATAAGTTTGAGGCAACTGGCTATTATTTTGGTGAACACTTTGTAGATTACATTTCATGGAGCAATGAGAAAAAGTCGTGAGGGTCCTTGAATTTGTGATTTTTGAGAACTAAAGTGCAGAAGGTAACATCAAGAGATTTCATGATGGTTTTCAATCTCCTTCATTCATACATTCCTTGCTAAATATGATATTTGATTGTTGAATAGTAGCCCTGGAAAAATATAGTAGTGAAGATGTTTGGTCTAGGAGCCTTTTTTGGGGCATATATTTTATTACCACTTCCACTTCTTTGATAGAGATCTCTCTTCATAGAGCCTCATTTTTCTCTTAGGTAACCGAAGACGAAATGTGATGGATTATTTTTTGTATAACATTTGAATGACACAGAAGCTGAGTTTCACACACATAAGCTAAATAGCATGTTTGGCATGATTAATTTGTTCTACGTTGACTCAGATTCTATGGTTTTTTGTCTACAATTTCACAAACAGAAGCTAGATTGCACACACAGTTTTTTCATATGGTAAATTAATTGAAGATTTGGAAGATTAAAACAACAGAAATAAATAAAGGAAATAAATTGAAATTTATATGGTAAATTAATGGAAGATTTAAAAAAACAGAAAGAAAATACTTGAATTATTCAAACCTGATTACAATCTGGAGTGAATCCAGTGATAGATAACTAGAATGAAATTTTATGAAGCAATTGTGAGGTGGTTTTATAGATTTCTGTTGTTGAATTTGATTGGAAGGGAAGATTGACATGAATTATTTTTTTCCAAATTTAGATGTGTGTTGTGGATTGATTTGGATGTCATCCAATGGCTAATAAAATTTTATGGTTGATCCTTGTGCTTTCCTTTGTGTTTTCTTGTGTTTAATTCCTGAGTCTTTTGTGTTGGTGTCATTTATTGTTTTGAGGAGGTTGCATTGATGAACATATATGTAGCTATGGCTGACACATACAGTCTCTATTCCTGGGATTGGTTTGATGTGATATGTGTTCTATTGGATAGTATGGGATGAAAAATTTTCTTTTTAATTTT
>APFE030161228.1:77601-87681 GCA_000404065.3 Pinus taeda
ATATAACCCAACCGACCTAACAATAATAATATAAAGCCACAAAAATAACAATAGAGGGATTCTATGGGGAACAGTAACAAAAATATGGGGACAATAGGGGCTCAACAATATTAATAAGGGATACAACTACAATAGTAATGGGGTAATCACTAGTATTATAGGGACCTAACAGAGATCTTTGTTTTCAGGCCAGCAACTTCTTTTTTGAGATGGTATATTTATGTGCTAACTTCTCCCAAGGTCAAGGACCTTGGCTTGGTATGCTCCTTGTTTCCTTGAAAATATCTGGTGTTCTTTTCATAGGAAGCATCTACAAATAGGGCTTTAGCCTGATTATTCTTTGAACTACTGTTGCCTTGTTCTTTGTGCATTCTTTGTAGAAAAGCTTCTAGCAACTTTTCTTTCATTTATCCTTCTGCCAACATTTTGATGCTGGAAAGAACCTTTGACTCATCATCTTCAATGGTGTGTTCCATAAAGATTTTTTCTTTTTCCTTATTTGACCTGAGTTTGGTCTCTTCTTCTGAACTGAGGATTGATTCTGACTCTGAATTATTGCAATTGCAATCTTCAGATTATGTACATTCACATTGTTGTATATTTACATGCTCAATGCTGGAATCAGAATTATAGGAAGTAGTGCTTGTTGTTTTTAAAGTGTTGTAGTAGTCATTTTTCATTAAATGCACTTCTTCTTTGAAGGTTATTCTAGGATGTCTTCTTGTCTCTCTCTGGGATCTTCGTGAGGAAGCTTCTTGTGATTTCTTTCCTCTATTTATATTAGATTATTTACCTTTAGGATACTTATTTGTTGTATGTCCCTTTTGGCCACATAACCAACATAATATTCCATCCTGTCTTTGTGCTTTAAGATGGATATCTTTTGGCTCATAATAATGAGTTTTAGGGACCTATCTGTAAGATACTTTCTTATTCTGGTTTGTTTTGTAAGCATGGACCTTTGAATTTTTTGTAGGCTGCCTTTGGGCCTTTTTGCTTCTTTTCTTACTGTTTCTTCTCTGAACAATTGGATTGTCAATTGTAAGGCCATACTTACTGCAAATTGATTTTTTGTCTGGCAGTCTTAACATCTTTTGCATTGATTTGTTCACCCTCATGCTGGTGCAAAGTCCTACCAGTGCTTTGGTGATATTGCAATAAATTTCACCCCAAGTGTATACTTCAAAAGAATTTTGGAAGACTTCTTGCCTCTGGATATACTCAATGAATTTAGAAGGTAGATCAGCAACATAGACCTGCTTCCATAATGCATCTTGGCTTTATTTTACTTTATAAATTCGTTGTGTCCAGTCACGATGAAAGTCTTCATATTAGAACATTTTTTTACACTTGAGGTTCATTAGTACCATCTCATGCTTGTTAGCAATCTCAATTGTAGCTCCACACCAGCGCTCAAGAATAAAGGAGGTGAGGGCTCCTATCGTATTGCTTTGTGCATTACCATCTTCATTGTAGATGACATCACCTTCTTTGTCCTTAACTACTTATGCTTCCATTTCTATAATAAGTGCAGGAGATGATTCAACATCCCACCATCTTTGCAATGTACCGATAAAAAATTGTATGATTGTTTTATAGGCTTCAACTTCTGTTTTTCCCTGCATACACACAAATTTATATTCAGTAAACATTTGATCAATCATGGGCCTGATTTGACCAGTGTTGAGATTGTCAATGTTCCATTCTTTGTAAGAGCCAGTTTGAAAGGTGTGAGTTTCTGGAAGTTTACCCTTACCAACTAGGTTAGGGGCTGGATATATGGAAAACTGGCTTGAGAGGGGCTCATAGATGGGAATTAAATGCTTTTCAGAAGACTCAAGATATTCATTTTTAGTGAAATCTTCTTAAAACAATGAGTAGGATACTTTTGGTGAACTACTGGGAGATTGTTCATGCAGTTCTGGATTTTCCTTTGGGAACAAATAGGGAAAATTTTCTACTTGCTTGACAGCATGTTGGATATTTACAGGGTGGCTAAAAAGCATAGAAGAAGGAATGCACTTATCTTTGGGTCCTACGGAAAGGTTTTCAAATTTCTCAGCCAATTCTCCCATAAGACTGTTAGTAGTTTTGAATTCAAAATCTACTTTATTTTCTATGCTTTCTATTCTAACAGAAGATTCTCTAAAGAATCCTTTCAAAGTAGAAATAAAATAATTTACATTGTTTAGACTATTATTTACATCCTTTACAGCAACATGTAAGGAATCAAAATAGTCTTTATGGTCCTAATATTTTATCATATTCATTTCTAACCCTTTAAGAGCAGTGTTTGTCCAATTTATCTACTCGTTGGCTTTTTGTATTCTTTCATCATTGCCCATTTCTGATTCATTTGTGGGGACCAAAGGAATAGCTTTTTTTGCATTACTAGACTCACCTAACAATATTCCTTTAAAAGGTGGATAAGTGGTGGTAGTGTCTATCTTGGTGCCATCATCGCTGGTCCATGAATGTTTTTGTGCAAAAGATACCTTTGCGTATGCCATGTGAACTTCTTTCCCTTCTTCCATTTCTTTCCAACTGTAAAAAAAAATCTAGGAATATGTATCCTCCATATACTGCTTCCATTGTAAAGATAGATTTCTTTTCTCAACACCTGGTGTGCTCATATCAAATGCTTTTGATGCAGGATGAGTGTATAAATCCCAATTTAACATTATTTTCATCCATTTGGGGTTAATTTTATATTTTGTACATCCATTCATTAATGAGAAGAACTTATACATTACTGGAATAGAAGGCTTTTTGCAGTCTTCACGGATATGATTTTCAAATCTGGATTATGGAATTAGACTGTCAAGTCATTCAATATGTCCCAATCCATATCTAGGCACTCCTGGAGGACACATTTTACTGAACATTTCAGTAAGCCTTGGGTCTTCGTTTTCCAGAGAAGGAAGTTCATGGATCATCGTGATGGTGTCATAAGGAAAAGGAATGTTAGAACACTTGAGATTTGAGCATGAATTAGCAATAGTGGTTGGTGGAGCTTCTCCTGTGGCTGGATTATGATTTTTATGGAGGAATAAATCTGCAAATGTTTTTAAGTAGACTACTGAACAACATCCAGGACATTTAACTTCTAGATTAGAGAAACGAAAAAATTGTGCTAGTTCAAATAAAGCGGCATGTAAACAATTTGGATATGAATTATATATAGAGGTAGAAGTAGAAGATTGACAAAGGTCAAGATTTGACTTTGGTTGAATGGCATGGCAACCTTTTTGTATTTTTTGATTGTCAATAATTTATCTTTGAGGAAAAGATAGGGTAGCTGAAGAAGATTCTTCTTGGATTTGTGCAGTCGTAATATTTTGGATTTTTGGCGACTGAGGGAGATCTATGACCCAAATTTCAGGAAAACTCAGGTCTTCCCATCTGATTATCTGATGTTCTATTTTCTGGTTATGAGCATCAGTAATCACAAGAGTGCTCTATTTTAATTCTTGGTTGGGAGTATGTAGTACTGTCGGATACAATGTGTTTGTGTGTCTAAAACACCCTCTAGTATGAACTGCAATATTTGTTCTTTTTCTCTTCATATCAAAACCAGTTGTTTTGATTTTCAATTGTAGGATATCCTTTATACATTCATCTAACACATAGACAGAAAATTTCAGATGACAGTCAAACCAAACGGGGTCAGTTGACAAGGGAGCAACAATGCCTGCGATTAATAAATCTGTATATCTGTTATGTGTGAGATCCCTAATAGTGGCCAAAACATATGTATTTAACCCTCTATGGGTGAGGGAATTTATGCTGATTCTTATACAACCAAGGTGCAGATATTGGGTGTCATTTCTTCTAGCTTCTTCCTGAAGCTTCTTCGGGTCTAAGAGAGAAATAGTCTAAATAGAGTCAGCATTTTCTTGAATTTGAGACACACATTCTTTTACAGTTATTCTAGTGGCTGATTTAAGATGAAAGACAGATATATCTAAATATACAGTGGATGGAATTATAGATGGTAAATCCCATCAGGCTGAAGGCTGAATTTCAACTATTTCTAATTCTGCAGATTTAACTTCTTTAGAAGATGCAAATTGAAAAAGATTTGCCATATTAAATTTTTCGTCATGTGCCTCTTGTTGAAGTTCTTTGAATGAAACAGGTTTTCTTTCTGAATCCATTTTATTAAAAGAAAAAAAGTTTTAAGGATAAATACTCGATAGAACCAAGGCTCTGATACCAATTTTTAGCAAGGGATTCCTCCTCAGAGTTCTCAAAGCTTGCTGATTCAGAATCTCCTTTATTCTGTCATGATACATGAACCTGTACACGAACCTCGATGTTGTCACATATTAATGCTCTTCAACAGCCTCCTTGCTTCAGCGAGCGGACATCCCTAGACACTCAACAAACCTCTGGCAAACCTCTCCTCTCACAAAATATGAAGCTTTTTACTCATAAACAACTCAATACTCATAAAGAAAAAGCATTACTCAAACTTATGACACATATGGGTATATCAAACGCAGAAATATTTCTTTCTATTGATTTCAGAAGATGGTTACAATTTTGAAAATCTTCATTTTCTTTTCAATCCAGATATTGAATGTGGGGGAATTTACCAATTGTATCATCTGTTAAGCAGAAATTTCTGTAGATGAGATTTGGAGGCTTCTTGGCCCGACACAGACTCTGTCTTTGAAGAAGGTATAAAAATTTAAAGACTCTACCTATAGATTTCATCCACTTCAGGTTCTCACCAAGGTTTCTAGGGCTTGATGCGTAGGCTTCCAAACTTGACTCTAAAGAGATCTTGCTTCGTGATGCAAGCAGACCGAGCAGAGTGTTCGCAGATGCAGTGCAGGGAGATAGCTTTCAGACTCAAAACACACAAAGCTAGAAATTTCTCTAAGACTCAGACTCAACTCTCTCCAAACTTGGATGCCCAAACGAGCATTACTCCTCTCCTTATATAGGATGAGAAGGGGACAATTTTCCGACAACCCGTGTTTTGTACAATGACTCCGAGATATGGATCAAATTAGACCAAAATTCGGAGAAGTGCTCCGAGTCTCGGAATAGTACAGGACAACTATACAAAGTGGATATTTAAGGGAATCCATGACATTATCATTTCCTTATACAGATATGGCAGATTTTTGTCAGGAATCTCAAGAAAAAACCCAGTCATTGTCATATTCAAGAGACAAGACTTTATTTACACTATGGATGCTTTATATCGAGAGCCCACATGAACCCGTGAATATTTAATCATGTCCCTAGTGCGTTTGTACGAGGGAATCTTCCAAGTGCTGGATGATCATATGCTCCACAGGTGTCCCAATCCTTTGAGTAAATTCTGATAACAATCATTGGTTTCCCCAACACAATCTGATGTTTGATCTTGGCTAACACAATCCACTGGAAGTGTCCACTCATAAAGGTCTTCAATATCCAGTCATCCGAGTATGAATTGAGGCTTGTTATGGTTTTACAAGGATAAGGTTGTTGTATTGATTAACATAGATTATTGGTAACTGAGATTTACGAGGTATACGAGCCCTTAGAAACAAGCTTATGGGCCATACAAAAATTATTAAAAAGGAACAAAATTTATTCAAGAACATCAATCTAGCCAAACTTTGTATTAAAAGGAAACAATATTTTAAGTCAAAATCAGTGATGACTTTCCAATATACAAAGTTATCTACCCACGGTTGAAATCCTATTTAAAAATAAATAAAAGGGCACAGTGATCTAGCCATCAACCAAAAAACTGAGATTAGTGTTTGTCTAGTCCAAAAATATTAAGTCACATTTGTGTATTGCTTTGATTTACTGTTCATTCTACAAATCAAGTCCTTGAAATTACAGGGTCTAGTTTAGAATTTTTGGGTATTCTAACGTTTTTCAACCAAACACTGTCCTCTTAACAATCGTATTCAACTTCTTCCCTTTACCACAACCTCTTCTGCAAAGAGAAGCTGCCTTGGACTTAACAACCCCTCCCCCTTTCTTTTCATCGCCTGATTTGAGAGGAGTTTCTTCCAAGTTGTGGAGAGAAAAATACTGAATTACTTGTTCTACGACTGCTCTATTTTCCTATGCAGGGTTTATTATTCAATATTCTATCAAACTGCAATAGAAAACCTAAACCCTTTCTCTGAGTATTAAGAATTTTGAATTTTTATGGAAATCTGATTAAATTGGGGTCTTCACACCATTGATTTTGCTCCTGCTAATCACATTTCCAAAATATTCCAAAATCTGCCATCAATTTAGCTACCCTCCAAAATCTACAATCAATTTAGATATCCAAAACCCTACTTCAATATAGTCATAGAAATTGTTTTTACCAAATCATAATTTTTTATTATGAATTATTGCACCCAGAAAAGCCTAGTTATATGAGTATCAGTGCTATATATTAAGTGTAGAACCTAAGATGCCAGGACCCAGTTTCCTTTCAGCTAATCTCAAGCTAGGTGTCAGTCTGAATGGGGGTATGCCTTGAGACTGCGAGTGTTGAGGAAGTAGACTGCCCAAAGCTCCTCTTCTGCACTTGTAAGCAGTTTGATGATGAAGCCACACCACTAGCAGTCTGTATCATAAGCTTCCACTGCATCCCCAGCTGAGAAATGGAGAGGCAACTGAACGTGGGGTGGGATGGGTCTCACTTCACTATGTAACCACACCTCCTCCTCTAATGGCTTTCCATCATTCGTCAAAAACTTATCATATCACATCTTGCAACTCCAACCATATGTTGTAACAACAACGATAACTCCCCCAAACCAAGCCTCACCATAACCATCCTCACTGTTACACACTTTAACCCTCATTCCTTCCCTCAACTCCCTATTCCTACCTCCAGCAATAGGGTCGAATTGTTGGATAGGAAATTAACAAAAATACTTTCAAACAGATGGATTCTTTCTGTCAACACCACACCGCAAGATCAATTCCCTTCGAATCTGAGGATTTCAACACACAATAAAATAAAATTATTGCTCATTGTTCTCTCAAAAAAAGTGCTAGAGGCACCCTTCAAATTGCCTTCTTTTCTCGCCTTATATCATTGTTAGTTCTAACAAGGCGAGCTGCATTCCAATGTCAAATAGCCTATATTGTGATTTTGGATAATAATGATTTAGTTCAAGGGGAGCTTTAGATGGTAGACTTTAGAATCAACTGTAATAAACCATAGATACAGAATAAAACTTCTGTCAGACAAGATAATTTTGGAATCACATAAGATACCATCAATAGAATCAATTGTAATCAACTATAAATACTAGACATAGACAGAAGCAAACTTCTGTTAGACAAGGTAATGTTGGAATGTCCAGGGAACTATAAAGCAAGAGACTGAGATCATCAGTGCGTTGATCCGCATCAGGTCGTATACTCTAATTTTTTGTATTCTTACAAGTGTTATGCTGCATTCTTAGAGCACCAAACAGATTTATACCCAAGGTTTCAGGACAGTTTTGTTCTAGACAGTTTTACCTTTCTGTATCCTTTTAATTTTCAAAGTTACATATCACTAACAGTTCTAGTTTTATAGCTTTTATCCTACCTCTAAAGTGAAATACTTTGGAGAATATTCATAAATATGCTTTAGCTAAATGTAAGAAAATCAGAACTATATTAGCAAATAAATGTTCCTACCTTTCCTGTGAGGGGGGAAATGCAAGAGGTTAGTCGTTCATGAAACATAAAGTCTCTATAAATTAGGCATCTAAAGGAGAAAAACGAATGTAGGATTTTGCTCCAATTTAGTGTGCTAAATGCTGCATGTAATGATTTGACATCATTATTGAGTAGGCAAAGCATAAAAAATAAGGAAACTTTACCTCTCGAACCTCGAACCCCATCATTGAGCAGGAAAAAGGGAAAAGCAAGGAAAATTTACCACTCCCAAAATGGCAATCATGAAGGGAAATAAAGAGGTACAAGTCTTTAAAGGTTCCTTCTTTCTTGCTAATGACAGATGAGCCATGCAGATTCCAAAGGAGTTGTTCTTTTACTGCAGGAGCACAGGAGCATGGTAGATGAGCTCTCCAAAGGAATTCTTTTTCTAGAAGAGAAATTGATAAGAGGGATTGCTAAGCGTATATGGAAGGGATTGTTAGGGATGGAAATGGGTTTGGCACACATATTGAAGTAGTGTACTTCCCAATGAGTAGGCATTCATTTCTATTGTGTCCCTCTATTTTTCATCTAGTGCGGCTCATAAGGCATTGGTGCATGCAGCTAATGAATCCAAAGACTAAGGATTTTTTTATTGAGCCTAAGTGACATGATCTGGTTAGGCATCTCTCTGTGGTTCTTTGTGTACTTGGTAGTGGCAACCGTAACCATTTCTCCTGAATGAGCGAGCTAGATCCTGACCCCCAAAGGGTGCGCTCTTTATTCAAGATTTGTTGTCCCGGCGCGCCCGTTCGAAGCCCCCCTATAGACACTAGCTTCTTTAGTCATCTTGGTCCAAGCATCAGAGAAACAAGCTTCCTTTAGATACTCTCCCAAGTAGTTTTTCCATGGGATGGACTGCTTGGAGCCCTATGGACAC
Source organism: Pinus taeda (assembly GCA_000404065.3). NCBI lineage: Eukaryota > Viridiplantae > Streptophyta > Pinopsida > Pinales > Pinaceae > Pinus > Pinus taeda. The sequence continues at coordinate 86,150 of APFE030161228.1, forward strand.
CACCTTGCTTAATAGTCTTTTGGTCTAGGATTCCAAAAAGCCTTAAGAGAGTCTGGGTGCTTCCTCTAAGCCTGATAACTACCTACATTTTCTGTGGTCTATATGGAAGACCATAAGTGCCGGTGGATTCATTATTGAATGCTTGACTGTTGTGCGCATCTTGATTTCCATCATACGGATAGGGCCCTACCCCTACCAATGAGATGACTTCACCGTGTATGTCTTGGCTGTGCACTTACGGTTTAAGACTTAAAGATCCCCAGAAGCAAGAATAAAGCACTAAGCCAGCATGAAGCATAAGGAGTAATACCTAGCATGAGCCATGATCCTAGATGTAGCTCCTCAACCCAACAGGCCCCCCAGCAAGCTAAGCCCTTAAGGAGAGTCTCATCCCTTTTGGTAGAGTCTTAAGCTGATATATGGTACTTGATATATGATTCCAAAGAGAGCGAAATGAAATGATGATCCCAAAGAGAATGAGATGAAAGTTGGTCCAACTGTGAGATCTAAGCAGGGCGAACGAGAATTGTATTTTAATTTGAATTCCTATCTTATCAGTGCTTATATATTTTTTGGGGAATCAAATATCTTTATTTGTTTGCAGATGTACTAGAATGGTGAATCAATGCAAACCTGTTGGAAAGATTGCACTACCCCATTTACCTCATGTTTCATTCATAGCTCGTGGTGGCCGCTGGCTAAGGTGGCAAACCAGACTCTCACCCAAATATAGGCACCCCTTTGAACCATTTGCTTCATTTCATTCTATCGGCCCCATAATCAATCATGAGGAGAACCATGGAAGTGAAAACTCAGCACCCAAGAAGGGCAGGAAGGAAAAACCCACCACCGATTACAAATAAGCAAGAAAACAAAGGCATCCAGGGATCACTACATGTTGGCTTGGCCCTTCAGATTTTGAATCTAGAAGGAAGGCTAACAATGCTTAATACACCCTGGACAACACCTTGCCACCTATATGTGCTCAACAATTCATGCCCCAAAAGCAGTCCTTAAAAGAAACCCGACATTTCTCTAACAATAACCTTTACCTAGATATTTAAGAATTGATTCAAATTTGAACTCAAGAAACCGATATTGAGTTTTGGGTCAAATGGATTTGCGTTAATTTTTGTTGAAACTGCTTAAACAAAGCAGTAGAAAAAACAGGTGGTGGACGAATTCTGGCCACCACAAATAACTATGTTGGCGTGGAAAAGTTTTTGCTTTAATTGCACAAAGAAACTTAATCAACAACCCGGAAAGAAATCGATAAATTGAAATTTAGAGATATTAAATATATTAAATCTATTTTATAAAATACACCATGAAACAAAAATGATCGTGGCCACCATTGCGAGATGCACTTGCATGCATTACACGTACACTGCCAAATCTATTGTTCTTCTTCCCATGGTTGCCTAGAATAGAACCTCGATCTGGAGCTATTCTTCTACCCAAGGAAAATTTTAAGGATGGAAATTTTTCTTGAAGTTTAGAAACATTGGCGAATCTCATTAATCCCTAATATG
>APFE030161228.1:87691-99270 GCA_000404065.3 Pinus taeda
AATATAACCCAACCGACCTAACAATAATAATATAAAGCCACAAAAATAACAATAGAGGGATTCTATGGGGAACAGTAACAAAAATATGGGGACAATAGGGGCTCAACAATATTAATAAGGGATACAACTACAATAGTAATGGGGTAATCACTAGTATTATAGGGACCTAACAGAGATCTTTGTTTTCAGGCCAGCAACTTCTTTTTTGAGATGGTATATTTATGTGCTAACTTCTCCCAAGGTCAAGGACCTTGGCTTGGTATGCTCCTTGTTTCCTTGAAAATATCTGGTGTTCTTTTCATAGGAAGCATCTACAAATAGGGCTTTAGCCTGATTATTCTTTGAACTACTGTTGCCTTGTTCTTTGTGCATTCTTTGTAGAAAAGCTTCTAGCAACTTTTCTTTCATTTATCCTTCTGCCAACATTTTGATGCTGGAAAGAACCTTTGACTCATCATCTTCAATGGTGTGTTCCATAAAGATTTTTTCTTTTTCCTTATTTGACCTGAGTTTGGTCTCTTCTTCTGAACTGAGGATTGATTCTGACTCTGAATTATTGCAATTGCAATCTTCAGATTATGTACATTCACATTGTTGTATATTTACATGCTCAATGCTGGAATCAGAATTATAGGAAGTAGTGCTTGTTGTTTTTAAAGTGTTGTAGTAGTCATTTTTCATTAAATGCACTTCTTCTTTGAAGGTTATTCTAGGATGTCTTCTTGTCTCTCTCTGGGATCTTCGTGAGGAAGCTTCTTGTGATTTCTTTCCTCTATTTATATTAGATTATTTACCTTTAGGATACTTATTTGTTGTATGTCCCTTTTGGCCACATAACCAACATAATATTCCATCCTGTCTTTGTGCTTTAAGATGGATATCTTTTGGCTCATAATAATGAGTTTTAGGGACCTATCTGTAAGATACTTTCTTATTCTGGTTTGTTTTGTAAGCATGGACCTTTGAATTTTTTGTAGGCTGCCTTTGGGCCTTTTTGCTTCTTTTCTTACTGTTTCTTCTCTGAACAATTGGATTGTCAATTGTAAGGCCATACTTACTGCAAATTGATTTTTTGTCTGGCAGTCTTAACATCTTTTGCATTGATTTGTTCACCCTCATGCTGGTGCAAAGTCCTACCAGTGCTTTGGTGATATTGCAATAAATTTCACCCCAAGTGTATACTTCAAAAGAATTTTGGAAGACTTCTTGCCTCTGGATATACTCAATGAATTTAGAAGGTAGATCAGCAACATAGACCTGCTTCCATAATGCATCTTGGCTTTATTTTACTTTATAAATTCGTTGTGTCCAGTCACGATGAAAGTCTTCATATTAGAACATTTTTTTACACTTGAGGTTCATTAGTACCATCTCATGCTTGTTAGCAATCTCAATTGTAGCTCCACACCAGCGCTCAAGAATAAAGGAGGTGAGGGCTCCTATCGTATTGCTTTGTGCATTACCATCTTCATTGTAGATGACATCACCTTCTTTGTCCTTAACTACTTATGCTTCCATTTCTATAATAAGTGCAGGAGATGATTCAACATCCCACCATCTTTGCAATGTACCGATAAAAAATTGTATGATTGTTTTATAGGCTTCAACTTCTGTTTTTCCCTGCATACACACAAATTTATATTCAGTAAACATTTGATCAATCATGGGCCTGATTTGACCAGTGTTGAGATTGTCAATGTTCCATTCTTTGTAAGAGCCAGTTTGAAAGGTGTGAGTTTCTGGAAGTTTACCCTTACCAACTAGGTTAGGGGCTGGATATATGGAAAACTGGCTTGAGAGGGGCTCATAGATGGGAATTAAATGCTTTTCAGAAGACTCAAGATATTCATTTTTAGTGAAATCTTCTTAAAACAATGAGTAGGATACTTTTGGTGAACTACTGGGAGATTGTTCATGCAGTTCTGGATTTTCCTTTGGGAACAAATAGGGAAAATTTTCTACTTGCTTGACAGCATGTTGGATATTTACAGGGTGGCTAAAAAGCATAGAAGAAGGAATGCACTTATCTTTGGGTCCTACGGAAAGGTTTTCAAATTTCTCAGCCAATTCTCCCATAAGACTGTTAGTAGTTTTGAATTCAAAATCTACTTTATTTTCTATGCTTTCTATTCTAACAGAAGATTCTCTAAAGAATCCTTTCAAAGTAGAAATAAAATAATTTACATTGTTTAGACTATTATTTACATCCTTTACAGCAACATGTAAGGAATCAAAATAGTCTTTATGGTCCTAATATTTTATCATATTCATTTCTAACCCTTTAAGAGCAGTGTTTGTCCAATTTATCTACTCGTTGGCTTTTTGTATTCTTTCATCATTGCCCATTTCTGATTCATTTGTGGGGACCAAAGGAATAGCTTTTTTTGCATTACTAGACTCACCTAACAATATTCCTTTAAAAGGTGGATAAGTGGTGGTAGTGTCTATCTTGGTGCCATCATCGCTGGTCCATGAATGTTTTTGTGCAAAAGATACCTTTGCGTATGCCATGTGAACTTCTTTCCCTTCTTCCATTTCTTTCCAACTGTAAAAAAAAATCTAGGAATATGTATCCTCCATATACTGCTTCCATTGTAAAGATAGATTTCTTTTCTCAACACCTGGTGTGCTCATATCAAATGCTTTTGATGCAGGATGAGTGTATAAATCCCAATTTAACATTATTTTCATCCATTTGGGGTTAATTTTATATTTTGTACATCCATTCATTAATGAGAAGAACTTATACATTACTGGAATAGAAGGCTTTTTGCAGTCTTCACGGATATGATTTTCAAATCTGGATTATGGAATTAGACTGTCAAGTCATTCAATATGTCCCAATCCATATCTAGGCACTCCTGGAGGACACATTTTACTGAACATTTCAGTAAGCCTTGGGTCTTCGTTTTCCAGAGAAGGAAGTTCATGGATCATCGTGATGGTGTCATAAGGAAAAGGAATGTTAGAACACTTGAGATTTGAGCATGAATTAGCAATAGTGGTTGGTGGAGCTTCTCCTGTGGCTGGATTATGATTTTTATGGAGGAATAAATCTGCAAATGTTTTTAAGTAGACTACTGAACAACATCCAGGACATTTAACTTCTAGATTAGAGAAACGAAAAAATTGTGCTAGTTCAAATAAAGCGGCATGTAAACAATTTGGATATGAATTATATATAGAGGTAGAAGTAGAAGATTGACAAAGGTCAAGATTTGACTTTGGTTGAATGGCATGGCAACCTTTTTGTATTTTTTGATTGTCAATAATTTATCTTTGAGGAAAAGATAGGGTAGCTGAAGAAGATTCTTCTTGGATTTGTGCAGTCGTAATATTTTGGATTTTTGGCGACTGAGGGAGATCTATGACCCAAATTTCAGGAAAACTCAGGTCTTCCCATCTGATTATCTGATGTTCTATTTTCTGGTTATGAGCATCAGTAATCACAAGAGTGCTCTATTTTAATTCTTGGTTGGGAGTATGTAGTACTGTCGGATACAATGTGTTTGTGTGTCTAAAACACCCTCTAGTATGAACTGCAATATTTGTTCTTTTTCTCTTCATATCAAAACCAGTTGTTTTGATTTTCAATTGTAGGATATCCTTTATACATTCATCTAACACATAGACAGAAAATTTCAGATGACAGTCAAACCAAACGGGGTCAGTTGACAAGGGAGCAACAATGCCTGCGATTAATAAATCTGTATATCTGTTATGTGTGAGATCCCTAATAGTGGCCAAAACATATGTATTTAACCCTCTATGGGTGAGGGAATTTATGCTGATTCTTATACAACCAAGGTGCAGATATTGGGTGTCATTTCTTCTAGCTTCTTCCTGAAGCTTCTTCGGGTCTAAGAGAGAAATAGTCTAAATAGAGTCAGCATTTTCTTGAATTTGAGACACACATTCTTTTACAGTTATTCTAGTGGCTGATTTAAGATGAAAGACAGATATATCTAAATATACAGTGGATGGAATTATAGATGGTAAATCCCATCAGGCTGAAGGCTGAATTTCAACTATTTCTAATTCTGCAGATTTAACTTCTTTAGAAGATGCAAATTGAAAAAGATTTGCCATATTAAATTTTTCGTCATGTGCCTCTTGTTGAAGTTCTTTGAATGAAACAGGTTTTCTTTCTGAATCCATTTTATTAAAAGAAAAAAAGTTTTAAGGATAAATACTCGATAGAACCAAGGCTCTGATACCAATTTTTAGCAAGGGATTCCTCCTCAGAGTTCTCAAAGCTTGCTGATTCAGAATCTCCTTTATTCTGTCATGATACATGAACCTGTACACGAACCTCGATGTTGTCACATATTAATGCTCTTCAACAGCCTCCTTGCTTCAGCGAGCGGACATCCCTAGACACTCAACAAACCTCTGGCAAACCTCTCCTCTCACAAAATATGAAGCTTTTTACTCATAAACAACTCAATACTCATAAAGAAAAAGCATTACTCAAACTTATGACACATATGGGTATATCAAACGCAGAAATATTTCTTTCTATTGATTTCAGAAGATGGTTACAATTTTGAAAATCTTCATTTTCTTTTCAATCCAGATATTGAATGTGGGGGAATTTACCAATTGTATCATCTGTTAAGCAGAAATTTCTGTAGATGAGATTTGGAGGCTTCTTGGCCCGACACAGACTCTGTCTTTGAAGAAGGTATAAAAATTTAAAGACTCTACCTATAGATTTCATCCACTTCAGGTTCTCACCAAGGTTTCTAGGGCTTGATGCGTAGGCTTCCAAACTTGACTCTAAAGAGATCTTGCTTCGTGATGCAAGCAGACCGAGCAGAGTGTTCGCAGATGCAGTGCAGGGAGATAGCTTTCAGACTCAAAACACACAAAGCTAGAAATTTCTCTAAGACTCAGACTCAACTCTCTCCAAACTTGGATGCCCAAACGAGCATTACTCCTCTCCTTATATAGGATGAGAAGGGGACAATTTTCCGACAACCCGTGTTTTGTACAATGACTCCGAGATATGGATCAAATTAGACCAAAATTCGGAGAAGTGCTCCGAGTCTCGGAATAGTACAGGACAACTATACAAAGTGGATATTTAAGGGAATCCATGACATTATCATTTCCTTATACAGATATGGCAGATTTTTGTCAGGAATCTCAAGAAAAAACCCAGTCATTGTCATATTCAAGAGACAAGACTTTATTTACACTATGGATGCTTTATATCGAGAGCCCACATGAACCCGTGAATATTTAATCATGTCCCTAGTGCGTTTGTACGAGGGAATCTTCCAAGTGCTGGATGATCATATGCTCCACAGGTGTCCCAATCCTTTGAGTAAATTCTGATAACAATCATTGGTTTCCCCAACACAATCTGATGTTTGATCTTGGCTAACACAATCCACTGGAAGTGTCCACTCATAAAGGTCTTCAATATCCAGTCATCCGAGTATGAATTGAGGCTTGTTATGGTTTTACAAGGATAAGGTTGTTGTATTGATTAACATAGATTATTGGTAACTGAGATTTACGAGGTATACGAGCCCTTAGAAACAAGCTTATGGGCCATACAAAAATTATTAAAAAGGAACAAAATTTATTCAAGAACATCAATCTAGCCAAACTTTGTATTAAAAGGAAACAATATTTTAAGTCAAAATCAGTGATGACTTTCCAATATACAAAGTTATCTACCCACGGTTGAAATCCTATTTAAAAATAAATAAAAGGGCACAGTGATCTAGCCATCAACCAAAAAACTGAGATTAGTGTTTGTCTAGTCCAAAAATATTAAGTCACATTTGTGTATTGCTTTGATTTACTGTTCATTCTACAAATCAAGTCCTTGAAATTACAGGGTCTAGTTTAGAATTTTTGGGTATTCTAACGTTTTTCAACCAAACACTGTCCTCTTAACAATCGTATTCAACTTCTTCCCTTTACCACAACCTCTTCTGCAAAGAGAAGCTGCCTTGGACTTAACAACCCCTCCCCCTTTCTTTTCATCGCCTGATTTGAGAGGAGTTTCTTCCAAGTTGTGGAGAGAAAAATACTGAATTACTTGTTCTACGACTGCTCTATTTTCCTATGCAGGGTTTATTATTCAATATTCTATCAAACTGCAATAGAAAACCTAAACCCTTTCTCTGAGTATTAAGAATTTTGAATTTTTATGGAAATCTGATTAAATTGGGGTCTTCACACCATTGATTTTGCTCCTGCTAATCACATTTCCAAAATATTCCAAAATCTGCCATCAATTTAGCTACCCTCCAAAATCTACAATCAATTTAGATATCCAAAACCCTACTTCAATATAGTCATAGAAATTGTTTTTACCAAATCATAATTTTTTATTATGAATTATTGCACCCAGAAAAGCCTAGTTATATGAGTATCAGTGCTATATATTAAGTGTAGAACCTAAGATGCCAGGACCCAGTTTCCTTTCAGCTAATCTCAAGCTAGGTGTCAGTCTGAATGGGGGTATGCCTTGAGACTGCGAGTGTTGAGGAAGTAGACTGCCCAAAGCTCCTCTTCTGCACTTGTAAGCAGTTTGATGATGAAGCCACACCACTAGCAGTCTGTATCATAAGCTTCCACTGCATCCCCAGCTGAGAAATGGAGAGGCAACTGAACGTGGGGTGGGATGGGTCTCACTTCACTATGTAACCACACCTCCTCCTCTAATGGCTTTCCATCATTCGTCAAAAACTTATCATATCACATCTTGCAACTCCAACCATATGTTGTAACAACAACGATAACTCCCCCAAACCAAGCCTCACCATAACCATCCTCACTGTTACACACTTTAACCCTCATTCCTTCCCTCAACTCCCTATTCCTACCTCCAGCAATAGGGTCGAATTGTTGGATAGGAAATTAACAAAAATACTTTCAAACAGATGGATTCTTTCTGTCAACACCACACCGCAAGATCAATTCCCTTCGAATCTGAGGATTTCAACACACAATAAAATAAAATTATTGCTCATTGTTCTCTCAAAAAAAGTGCTAGAGGCACCCTTCAAATTGCCTTCTTTTCTCGCCTTATATCATTGTTAGTTCTAACAAGGCGAGCTGCATTCCAATGTCAAATAGCCTATATTGTGATTTTGGATAATAATGATTTAGTTCAAGGGGAGCTTTAGATGGTAGACTTTAGAATCAACTGTAATAAACCATAGATACAGAATAAAACTTCTGTCAGACAAGATAATTTTGGAATCACATAAGATACCATCAATAGAATCAATTGTAATCAACTATAAATACTAGACATAGACAGAAGCAAACTTCTGTTAGACAAGGTAATGTTGGAATGTCCAGGGAACTATAAAGCAAGAGACTGAGATCATCAGTGCGTTGATCCGCATCAGGTCGTATACTCTAATTTTTTGTATTCTTACAAGTGTTATGCTGCATTCTTAGAGCACCAAACAGATTTATACCCAAGGTTTCAGGACAGTTTTGTTCTAGACAGTTTTACCTTTCTGTATCCTTTTAATTTTCAAAGTTACATATCACTAACAGTTCTAGTTTTATAGCTTTTATCCTACCTCTAAAGTGAAATACTTTGGAGAATATTCATAAATATGCTTTAGCTAAATGTAAGAAAATCAGAACTATATTAGCAAATAAATGTTCCTACCTTTCCTGTGAGGGGGGAAATGCAAGAGGTTAGTCGTTCATGAAACATAAAGTCTCTATAAATTAGGCATCTAAAGGAGAAAAACGAATGTAGGATTTTGCTCCAATTTAGTGTGCTAAATGCTGCATGTAATGATTTGACATCATTATTGAGTAGGCAAAGCATAAAAAATAAGGAAACTTTACCTCTCGAACCTCGAACCCCATCATTGAGCAGGAAAAAGGGAAAAGCAAGGAAAATTTACCACTCCCAAAATGGCAATCATGAAGGGAAATAAAGAGGTACAAGTCTTTAAAGGTTCCTTCTTTCTTGCTAATGACAGATGAGCCATGCAGATTCCAAAGGAGTTGTTCTTTTACTGCAGGAGCACAGGAGCATGGTAGATGAGCTCTCCAAAGGAATTCTTTTTCTAGAAGAGAAATTGATAAGAGGGATTGCTAAGCGTATATGGAAGGGATTGTTAGGGATGGAAATGGGTTTGGCACACATATTGAAGTAGTGTACTTCCCAATGAGTAGGCATTCATTTCTATTGTGTCCCTCTATTTTTCATCTAGTGCGGCTCATAAGGCATTGGTGCATGCAGCTAATGAATCCAAAGACTAAGGATTTTTTTATTGAGCCTAAGTGACATGATCTGGTTAGGCATCTCTCTGTGGTTCTTTGTGTACTTGGTAGTGGCAACCGTAACCATTTCTCCTGAATGAGCGAGCTAGATCCTGACCCCCAAAGGGTGCGCTCTTTATTCAAGATTTGTTGTCCCGGCGCGCCCGTTCGAAGCCCCCCTATAGACACTAGCTTCTTTAGTCATCTTGGTCCAAGCATCAGAGAAACAAGCTTCCTTTAGATACTCTCCCAAGTAGTTTTTTAGTCCCATGGATGGACTGCTTGGAGCCCTATGGACAACACTTGCTTAGTCTTTCTTGGTCTAGATCAAAAGCCTTAAGAGAGTCTGGGTGCTTCCTCTAAGCCTGATAACTACCTACATTTTCTGTGGTCTATATGGAAGACCATAAGTGCCGGTGGATTCATTATTGAATGCTTGACTGTTGTGCGCATCTTGATTTCCATCATACGGATAGGGCCCTACCCCTACCAATGAGATGACTTCACCGTGTATGTCTTGGCTGTGCACTTACGGTTTAAGACTTAAAGATCCCCAGAAGCAAGAATAAAGCACTAAGCCAGCATGAAGCATAAGGAGTAATACCTAGCATGAGCCATGATCCTAGATGTAGCTCCTCAACCCAACAGGCCCCCCAGCAAGCTAAGCCCTTAAGGAGAGTCTCATCCCTTTTGGTAGAGTCTTAAGCTGATATATGGTACTTGATATATGATTCCAAAGAGAGCGAAATGAAATGATGATCCCAAAGAGAATGAGATGAAAGTTGGTCCAACTGTGAGATCTAAGCAGGGCGAACGAGAATTGTATTTTAATTTGAATTCCTATCTTATCAGTGCTTATATATTTTTTGGGGAATCAAATATCTTTATTTGTTTGCAGATGTACTAGAATGGTGAATCAATGCAAACCTGTTGGAAAGATTGCACTACCCCATTTACCTCATGTTTCATTCATAGCTCGTGGTGGCCGCTGGCTAAGGTGGCAAACCAGACTCTCACCCAAATATAGGCACCCCTTTGAACCATTTGCTTCATTTCATTCTATCGGCCCCATAATCAATCATGAGGAGAACCATGGAAGTGAAAACTCAGCACCCAAGAAGGGCAGGAAGGAAAAACCCACCACCGATTACAAATAAGCAAGAAAACAAAGGCATCCAGGGATCACTACATGTTGGCTTGGCCCTTCAGATTTTGAATCTAGAAGGAAGGCTAACAATGCTTAATACACCCTGGACAACACCTTGCCACCTATATGTGCTCAACAATTCATGCCCCAAAAGCAGTCCTTAAAAGAAACCCGACATTTCTCTAACAATAACCTTTACCTAGATATTTAAGAATTGATTCAAATTTGAACTCAAGAAACCGATATTGAGTTTTGGGTCAAATGGATTTGCGTTAATTTTTGTTGAAACTGCTTAAACAAAGCAGTAGAAAAAACAGGTGGTGGACGAATTCTGGCCACCACAAATAACTATGTTGGCGTGGAAAAGTTTTTGCTTTAATTGCACAAAGAAACTTAATCAACAACCCGGAAAGAAATTGATAAATTGAAATTTAGAGATATTAAATATATTAAATCTATTTTATAAAATACACCATGAAACAAAAATGATCGTGGCCACCATTGCGAGATGCACTTGCATGCATTACACGTACACTGCCAAATCTATTGTTCTTCTTCCCATGGTTGCCTAGAATAGAACCTCGATCTGGAGCTATTCTTCTACCCCTATGGCGGCCCAGATATTGAAAACCTTGGTGACGACCACGAAAGAAGCTCAGGTCGAAGTTGAGGTTCCTGCATTCATCAATACTAATTGGCTTGGCCCGCCAGCCATGAGGATTTCGAAAGGGGGAAGGGATTCAACCCCTACACTTGTGCGATGGCAAATAGGGGAATTATTAGCATGGAGGGCAATTTTCTGCGCGTCTTTGTTGTCGATGGCCTACGTGTCATCCCAGGAGTGTTCATCACTCTAAATCCATGCATGCGTGCCTCGTTGCACAACTCTAAGGTAGACCGCAAAGTTGAAGCTAACACATTTCTCAACTCCATCGCTACCTTGCACAACACACTCTTTGCAGTTTTCTATCTATTCATTGCTTTCTCTATGTAAACAGAGCACTGATTACATTTCACTCATTTTTCCCTTCCCATCCTTTATAGGGAATCCAGTAACACAAAGTAAACCCTAGTTGTTATATTTCATTATCAAGTTCTACTCACAGTAGCAAAAACAATAGTTTCTCTAAACTAGAGGAGGTCTGTGGCACCCAAAATGGAAGCAGATGAAGGGTGGAGAGCTAATGTTGATACTCAAAAGATGACCCTAAAGGATGTAGAGAAGCTGGGAATTCAACAATCCAAGAAACCCCCGGGTAAACACTCAGGGACGACTCTACACCAACGTAGAAGACTAGGCATATCCAAGTCTAGGACTATACCCTTGGCAATTGCAGGTTGTCTGGTCATTGCAGGTGTGGGTGGAATGGCTCTTTACATTTTTTCTAAGCCTGAGAAAAGTGTTACTGAAGTTGCAAAAAATACAGTGGGAGTCACTAATTCCCGCTAAACTTGGCTATATTTTGTCATCAACACCAATATTTAGTGGACTGTTTGTTGTTGCAGATAGAGAAATCGGTTAACTCATCGCAGGGTAATTTGTTGGCACAAACTATCCCACCGGATTTGGCCAACGAGGGAAGCATTGCAAATATGTTCGATCACATTCTGGAGAAGGAAATCCTAAACTTTCCTCTCACCAAGCTATGAGTTAAGGGACTCTAAGCAAGAAATCTTCTGCCCTCTGATTAATCAAACCTAAGCAGCTTTTATTCCCCAAATACAAGTTACAATAGTTTTCATACTAATGCAACGAGATTATCACACCAGTCAACGTAGATTTGTAAGGATACAGTGAGCCATTTACACAGAAAAATAGCGGTAGCCAAGGTAAGAAAATTTGATTATGTAGTTTTTAACCTGTTAGATATAGAGCATAATTTTTATATAAATTCTATTAGATATAGAACATAATTTGTATAGCATTTCTATCAGATATAGACATATCAAATTATGACAAAGGTATATATCAGATTATGACAAAGAATTATACCCTTTTATTCAGCAATACACCTGTTATCATAAAATCATGTACTAAGGGCTGCTACCTAGCAAGATTGCATGAAACTATTTCAAACCATGCTTTAGACTAAGGTTTAGCCTCCTTAGTCAGAGAGGGCTCTCTCACAGATTTTTGATATGCATTAAGGGCAAGAAAGATGGCTAACTCTTTACAACA
>APFE030161228.1:99290-132429 GCA_000404065.3 Pinus taeda
ACTCATCCCCCCAGACTTGACATTTCAAGAAAACGCGCTACAAAAACCCCGAATCCCCGATTTCGTAGCGCAGACAGTTATGAATTGACAAAACGCGCTACGAAATGGCTGGTAAATGATACGCTGCGAAAAGGCGGAAACATCATTGCGCAGCTAAATTGGCCAATCAAACTGCGCTGCGAAACTGCGCAAAGTACAAATGACGCTAACAAGACAAGACATGCCTTAAACAATAATGATGGAGGGTATCCAACGGTTTTTCACAAGGACTCACATCAATACCTTTTGAAATTTTAATTTCAAAGTGACACACATAGAAACCTATTCACTAAACAAATTTTAGTTTTATATGAAACTTTGGACATCATTTCATACGTGGACTATGGTTCTAAGTGATAACAACACCTACAAAACATCATAACATCATGATCAACAACTGGACAAAACGCTTCAGAGTTCCAGCGATAGGACAGTATCAGCTTTTGCAAAAAACTCTAATGAAGCCTGACTGATGGCAAGCTGCCATATAGGAAATTTTTGAAGCAGCAGAAGAAACGTGTCAAACAGAACAGGAAAACAGGCCTCGTGTATCAGAAGGGTAGAAATTTGTCATTGTAGCCTGTTAATGCCTCTAAAACCGCTGCATCAACATCGGAGAAAACCACCCGGTCCGGACCTTAAAGCAGCTCCTTTTCCATTTGGTGTAGTGGCTCCGACTGGATGTAATGGGACTAGTTTCCCAGTGATATATGAATTGATGGATGATTGATTTGTAATGGATAATGGGAGTGATAAGTGCTTTATTATAAAGTACAAAAAGAATCTATAAGGGTAACTAATCTATCATGGGAATTCTTCTAACAATGTGATTCTTGACTGTTTTTATTGACAAATAAACATGAAGATGACTTATTCATAAATAAAAATATTCATTCATATGACAATTACTTTGTTCAATTAGTTCAACAAAGTAATAATTAAAACAATATCGCATTGATCTTAATATATCACTGACATATATATATATATATATATATATATTATATATATATATGAAATGATGACAATTCAGAAACATATCAAAAGTGACAAGTTAAAAGAATTGTTGTAGAAACATATATACATCAATAATATCAAAGTTGATATAATGCTAATTCACATAGAAAAATAAAGCGAAAGCATAGATAAGTAGTATCCGTTTTTCAAAATTCAGAATTCTGGTCCAATCTTTTATATATATATATATATATATATATTATATATATATATATATCGAAAGCACAATAGTGCAACTCCCAAATTAAGTCTTAATACAAAATTGAGGACTCCTTTCTAAAAACATGAAAGGGTCTACAAATACTACAAAAATAACAAACTATGAAAGAAATATGCTATGCACTGGTATAACCAAAACATAAAAATATGGAATTTATCTCAAAATAGAAGTGTTGTAGTCAGTTAAAAGGATTCACTGTATCGACTTATCTTCTTGTGATCGCAGTTGAAAAATGGCAAGCATTAGCTGGACCTCTGGTGGCTGACTCATACGAGAGTGTAACTGAGCTGTAAATGTGGCATCGGCAAGTTCGGGGATCATGTGGCTGATCGCATCTGTGAGACACTTCATCGCCATTTGTTGACTATGTGGTTTTACAAGGAAAAACCAAAACTTTTTCCATGTTAAGCTGTGAATGCCTCTGATTAGTTTTTCTCTATGAATCAGCTCTTGTTTCCACTATTGTTCTAATGATTTCACTTGTGGGATTTTTCCTGGAGAGAATTCTGTTATTAGACTACATAAATACATAATATTTTTTATTAATTCAATCAAATTATTTTTCGTTGATCTGCATCTGGATGTAGCTCTCTCAGATTTCATTAACTGAGACTCCCATTTGGAAAATAGAATTTATTTATGTGACTCCTGTACCTTTCGTAGGTTGGCAGCTTTTCCTTCATTTGAACCTTGCCAAGATAAAAACTTGGTTAAGCTTTCATCTGCCTTCTCTAACTCAAGCCTTGCATCTACTAACTTATCGATCATAGCTGTTGAGATATCATATAAAGGAACGGTCAACGAGATATTATAACACAAAAGGTCCAACTACCGAGATAGAGCCTTGGTCATCTCCAGGGCTTCAGTTCTTAATTCTTCTACCTTGGGATATCCTTTGAATCGCTCTATTTGATCCTTCATTTAAGCAATTTGCTCTTCTTTTTATTTATTCACCTGCTCGTTCAACAGTTGTAGTTTGCTCAATGCTTGGGATAACTCTTGTTGCTTATGGATGGCCTGTTCATCAATTCTCTGCTTTTCATTAATTAATTGCTCATTCAACTGGTCATTAAGTTGTCTCTGTTCCGCCAACTGTTATTAAAACTACTCTATTTTTTGTTGCCGTTCTACCAATTGTGCCTCTAGCTGAATGATCGCCTGGTCTTTTTCCTTCAATAAATGATTGACCTCTGAAACCTTATCTATTTTTTCCGTTGTGTATGCTCCAGCATATTGAGAAAGTTTGGTTAAATCTTCGGAGGGATTTATTTCCTCCCTCCATACCACATTCATCATTTCCATCTGAGGAGTCAAAAGACGAGAGTGATCAATTTTCCTCTTATTCCTCTATCTTTTGACTACAGCCCTATGCTTAGGGTTGTATAAGACATCCAGCGGTGGTATTTCTTCTACATGCAAAACAATCTCATCAGTGGGATTTTCAGGGATGATCTCTGTGTCTTTATGAAGCTTAGGTGGGCCGCTTGTTCCTACAATTGGAACTGTGTTGACTATTGATTTCTATGTTGTAGACACCTTTGGTGTAGTGAACCCTTGGGTGTTCTGTGGATTACTGGTAATAGAATCAAATTGTTCCCATTCGTTGATTAACTTAGGGTCAACATTAATGTGTGTATCAAGGGATTCACTAACTGTTACCTGCTTCTGCTCCTTTTCTGGTGTCTTCTTCTTCTCAGGAACCTTTCCAATTTCAGAAGCATTCTCAATAATTTTCTCATCAACATAGCCTTGAGGTCGTATCATAGATGTTGTTTTTAATAAATATAGGGGCAGGGTTTCCAATCTCTGGGCCCTGAGCCTATTGAATTTCTCTAATCCTTCTATTCCCAATTTAGTCTTAGACATTTTTTTTACCTGGGAAAATATCTCTACTGAAGCAAACAAGTCATCAAAGATATTGTCTTCATGATCAAATCTGGCGATTTTAGCCTGAGAGGTAACATTGTAGGCAACCTTTTTAGGGTCATACTTCCTTTTTGGAATAGTCGCATGATTTAACAACTTGATTTTCTTGGCCTCTTTCTCTGCGTGTTTAAAATCATGCAGGGTAAAGGCACCACACTGAAGGGGAAATGTAGGCCACGTGTTTCTTGGAATCCCTAAGGGTCTTCGACATTCCTACAATTGTTATCTGATATGCTAATTCCCAGGCCAGTAGTTTATCGGGGATATACAGAGGAAGAACATGAATATCGGTAAGACTGTCGAAAAGCCTTATATAGGTAAATTTCTCTTCTCCAAACCAACTACCCACTGTTGTTAGGTCAATTGTTGCTTCCTCAGATATCCTAGGGGCAGGCCTATTGAATAAGGAGTAATATACAGGAAGAATAAAACCATGACAAATCTTATACAAATGGTTCTTATAATGGGTATTCCATAGCTCTTTGTGAAAGATGTGAACGAGATTGGGGTCCTGGGGAGTCCATTTCCATCTGAGAATGGGGTATTCAGAATTAAAACAGATGGTGTCCATAATATAGGCACTGAAGTAAAAAGGAGGTATCACCCAGAAAGTTACAGACCTCTTTCTTCTATATTCAAGTATTTTGGTGGCCATTTTATCAGAGAGAATATTTTCCCAATCCATAATATAGCCGTGAACTGCAACTTCCATTAAAGGAACCATATCTATAGAGAACTTAGCGGAATCATGGACTCTGAAGAGTCTGCACATCAATGCGTCAGCATAACAATAAGGAGAGGCTAATGAATCTGCAGAGTACATACCTGATGTCTCGTGCTTGTGTCTCCATTGCCTGATAGGATCTGATTCAATGTTGTTTTCCTTCGCAAAAGCTTATAAGAATGCTTTATTATAATACTTCTCTGCCTTGGGTAAATGATACATTTGTCTGAGATCCTCTGCTCTAAATGACTCGAACACTTTTCATTCAATTGTACTGAATGTCCTGTATGTAGTTGCATTGCTTTCAACAATCCATCTGACCATGTCATTATATGGCAAAACTTTGGGACACGCTGCTATTCTGTGTAAGTATGAGCAGGAAAATTCTTTCAACGTATTCTCTGATTTACTTGTAGAATTTGTTGTAGCTTCTTTTTCGAGTTCTTCAGGCTCTTCCGCTTCTAATAAATTATAGATACTCTCTCAGCTTGATTTTCCTAAACCGAGGCAAGTCGTATCTAATATCAATCCTTTCTTATTCGGCTCTGGTTCTTTAACTATGACAGGGGCCTTGGCTTTCTTCACCTTCTTTCCCATCTTTTCCAGATTCATAAGCTCAGAGAAGCTCTGCACAGACAATGGAAAATGTAACAGAGAAATATTTCTACTGAAAGCTTAATGCGGAAATGAAAACAGTTAAGGAAATTCACATATGATAAACTAAATGTAATTAAGAATCACCACGGGTGAAATCCTCGAAGGATTCACCCTTAACTGCAAAATTAATAACCATCATAGCCGCCAATCATAGTAAATAAATGTCATAATTACCTGTCGCATTGGCCATATGCTTAATGATCCTTTCGAGCATGTCTTTAGATTTCCCCAATCAGCAATAAATCGCAAATCGCAATTGAAAGATTCAATGGGTCGGGCTTAGCGTTTCAGACTAATAGCTCTGATTGCGATAAAGGAAAATATAATAAGGCGATGTATGTTCAGCGAATAGTTTAGTTTATTGCTTTTAAAATTTATATTCGCAAATAATACCTTTTAACAAGGTTTCCTTGAAATGAGCGCTTTTCTTTATAATATCGCAATCGGGAGATTCAAAGTGATCCTTGCTATGTGTTGTGTGATACCTCTGATTGTCAATTGTGATTATGTTATCGGATCAGAGGTTTTAAAGAGGACATTTTTTGAGTGCATCCTTTTATCATTGCGATATGTGATCTTTGATCGCTTTATCGCATCCGAGAGTTACTTATGATGACTTTTCAAAAGGATATTTCACATTTTATCAAAAGGTTTTAGGTAATAACTCTATTGCATCGGGCCTTTTGTGTGATATGATTAATGCCAGGAAAGCGGTTTTATTGAATCACTAATTTTCTAAGTTTATTAAAAAGGGACTTATTTCTAATTAAAGTTTTTGTAAAAAAAATTTAAAAAATGGGGGGGTTGTTGTATAGCACAACAATTGGCGATTTACTGGAAGAAATAGTTATCTCTGAGAAAGTAATGCAATATTCTAACTTTCCTTATTTGAAAACCTTTGAGTATAGAGAAAATATAAGAATAACTAGATAATCATGAACTCTGAATATATTTAAAAATGTTTCTGCAATCTCTTTCTCACCTTAAACATAAAAACATTCTTAGTTCAATTAAGCCTTGATTGGTTGATAAAGATAAAACCAGAAGATTTCTCCAACTTAGCTTATATAATGACTCCATTGTCATAGGTAAAGCCTCTGCTACCAGCGAACGTTTATAGTCTCGACAAGGTTACCTTTTAACCATTCAATCATTCATTGTCCCATCCATTTCAGAGTATAATTTCTAAGAGTAAATCCAAAAAGATATGTTTCCACATATTTTCATTATTGCATTTTCCATCTTCTTTATTTTTATTTTAAAATATAAAAATCCATTGTCCTGGTTTGGTGGCCAGCTATTGACAATGCCATTCACTGGTTGTAATTCAACTGAACAAGTTGGCTCGTGATGAGACCCCTTGTCTTATAATTATAAGCCATTACCCTGTTTTGATATCTAGTATTGGTAATGTCAGTTTAATTAGTTCCTTGTGATCATGGTAAGTAGGCTCGTAAAGAGACCTCTTATCTTTTATATCAAACATATTTTAGAATTACACTCTGAAAAATCACAATCTTTGTGGATGGGGTGAATGATTTACTCCTTAAGAGAATATGGATGACAGTGTAGGAGTTGTAGATGCTAAGTTTGGATAGGCCTTTTCTTTTTATAGATAACCTCATTTGGGATTTAACAACTTGGAATGATTTACAGTAGTTTAAAATTTGAAAAGATCTTACAAAAATAAAAGAGGTTTTCAGAATAATTCTATCTAATTCCCTAGCATTTCCTTCTTTTCCTTTAAGACTTTCATCTATCAAAAGTAAATATTAACACTATTTTCTTTAAGCAACCTTCAAAACAGAAGGCCAATAGAAGGCTATTTACAACCTCATTTTCTAGCAAACAAACAAAACTGCAAATTCACACAAATACGACTGCAAATTTAATATTTACAAATAAGAAGGGGTTACCTCCTTAAGTAAAGAATTTCTTCAAGATTTTCCCATTGACAGGAAGAGAATCTATATTTTCTAATAGATCTTGCAATATGAATGTTGATGGGCCTATCTTCTCAATGATTTGAAACGGTCCTAGCCATATTTTCTGAAATTTAGTGTGTTTACCTTTATCTTCGTGGGCTTTGTCCCATTTCAAAATAAGATCACCAATCTGTAAAAATTTTGGGCCAGTGAAAGTTGTATCAAAAGAGGACTTAATAACTTGTTGATGCTTTGCATGTGTAATTCTGGTTTTTTCCCTTTCTTCTTCTAATTTAAGGATTTGATTATATCTCAATTGAATAGAAGATGAAGGATTTTCTTCAATAAACTGCACTAAAGCTAGAAATGGGAGTGTTAAGTTTGTTGGTATGACAACTTCCTTTCCATACACTAAATTGAATGGAGAAGTTCCTATTGAGGCCTTCTGCGTTATGCGATCTGCCCATAGTGAAAATACTAAAGACTTGTGCCAATTCTTTTGATTCTAATCAACATTTCTCTTAATGATTTTGATGAGATTTTTATTGGTCGATTTTTCTAAACCATTACCCTAAGGGTAGTAATTTGCAGAGTATTTCAATTTAAACCCTCTTTTAATAGCAAATTCAAGTATGGTATTTCCATAGAAATAAGATGCATTATTGAAAATGAAAGCATTAGGTAGTCCAAACCTGGTAATGATGAACTGATCTATGAAGTCAATAATTGCCTCAAAGTTGGCTACCTTCAAAGGAATTGCTTCTACCCACTTTGTAATGTAATCCATGGCTGTAAGAATATCTGTGTTGTTTGGATGAATGTGGAATAATCTCTCTGATGATATTCAGTCCCCATTGTTCAAAAGGTTGTTCAATGTTGATTGGTTGCAAAGGAAACATTGGCTTCCTTTGTCTGCCACTGGCAATCTGACACATTTTGCATTTTCTTACATATTCATGGGAATCCTTAAACAACATGGGCCAATAATAACTAGCATGTATATTTTGTGAGATGTTGTATCACCTACAAAATGTCTTCCTGCTGAACCATCATGTAATTCCTGCGAGACCTTTTGTGCCTTAGTTTTTTTCAAGGCATCTTAATAAAAATAGATCATAATTCCTTCTGAACAACACATCATCAATAATCTCGAAGTTTTTAGCTTTCATTCTTATGGCACGTTTATTTTTATAGGAAATATTAGAAGGAGCATATCCATTTTTCAAATAAAATATCAAATCTGCATCTTGAGATTTAGGATAATGGTACTTATCTCATTGATCTCCTCAATATTGTTTGAACCTTCATATTCCTGAATGTTAGAAGCTCCTGCTAACAACCCGCAAAAACCTTGACCTTTGACAATTTTTGTTGGTTTAATGCCCAAATTATATTCTTGTAATGTTGTAGCCCAGTTTGCCCCTATTTTCTCCTAACTCCCTTTGGACTAGTAATTGTCTCACTGCTGAAAATGGGACTATTACTTTCGTATGAGTTTTTAAGAGGAAGGGCCTAAAGTGTTTAATGGATTTGAACACATCGAAGGCTTGTTTTTCTACTTCAGAATAATTAAGCTCAGCACCTTGGAGATTTGAACTAAAAAATGATATGGGTGCTTCCATGTTTTGATCATTGATTTGTGTCAACACAGCTGCATAGGAAGTATCGAATGCCAAAGTATATAAAATAAAATGATTGGAAAATTTTGAAGTGTTTAATGTAGGAGAATTTATGATTTGCCTATTTCATTGAATTAAAAGCTTCCTTTTCTTTATGCCCCCATTTGAACACTGAATTTTTCTTAACCATGGTTTGTAATGGTAAAACTTGTGAAAAATCTGGAACAAACCTTTTTACAAAATTTATTTGACCTAAAAATGACTGCATTGATTTTTTATTGTATGGAAGTGGAATATCATAAATCTCCTTGATCCTTTCAGGATCGATATAAATACCATTTTTTGAGACAATAAATCCCAAGAGTTTACCTTGGTCAAGAGAAAAAAATGATTTCTTGGGATTCAATGAAATCCCATACCTATTACAGCGTTAATGATTTGCTCTTTTCTTGGAGAAGACAGTAAGACAACAACCGACTTATTAATTAAACCCTTGAATGCTATATCCATTGCTCTTTGGAAAGTAGCTCCTGCATTAATCAAACCGAAAGACATTTTTTGGTAGGCATATGTTCCCTACTTAGTTCTGAAAGTAGTCTTGAGTCTGTCATATGGATGCACCAATATTTGGTTATATCCAGAAAAAGCATCTAAGAAAGACATTAATTCAAAACCAGCTACCGAATGAAGAGTTTGCTCCATTGTTGGTAGTGGGAAGTTATCTTTTTGGTTAGCCTTATTAAGATTTCTTAAATCAATGCAAATTCTAATGTCACCGTTCTTCTTTCTAATAGGTACTAAGTTAGAAATCCACTTTGAATGTCTAACAGGGAAAATTATCTTAGCTTTCAAGAGTTTGTTTAACTTAGCTTTAATCTGACTTTCTAGGTTTGGATGAATTTTCCTCAATTTCTGCTGCACTGGTTTCTCTTCAAATATTATTGGAATTGTATGTTGTATGATAGAAGTATCATATGTTTTTAAGTCATCATAATTCCAAGAAAAAACAATTTTTTATTTATTCAAAAGTATGATAAAGGAAAATATTTCCCCTGATGTAAGTCCTAATCCCAGACTAATATTTTGTGGTTTGGCCTCATTGCCAAAATTTATTAATTTGAATCTCAAAGTAGAACTTTGTAACTTTAAATTAGTAAACTGTTTAAACCTATCCTTGATATCATAAAGATCCTCAAGCTTGACTACTGATTTAGGTATAGAATTTTCCTCAAGTCTTTGCTTCATTTGAAGATCATGCTCACTCTCATCAATAATCTGGTCATCATAGGATTTATCAGAAGTTAAGAAATTCAAAATGTCGTCGTCATAATTGAATACGCGCCAGTTAGTGACATTGTCTGGAACCGATGGTCTAAAAATTAATTCAACTGAAAATCTATTAGGGCTATAATCCTCGGATGGGAGGAGCTTAGAAGCAACATTGGCTAGTAAATCGGTTGCTGCATTCTGAGATCTAGGAATGGGAGAAATATTAAACGCTAGAAAATGAGATATAAGATCTTGAACCAAGGGCTGATAATGCTTAAGAGGACTAGAAAGGAAATGTATAGTATTCCTTAGTTGCTTGATAACGATTTCAGAATCACCAAATACTTTAAGATATTTCACTTCCAGGCCTATTTCTTTGTAAAGTCCTTGGATCAATGCCTCATATTCAGCAATATTATTTGTACACTCAAATTCTAGTCTACAGGATAACATAGTTTTTTCTCCTTCAGAACTAACTAAAATACATCCTACTCCTGCACCGTCATTGGATTTTGACCCATCAAAATATAAAGACCAAAATACAGGTTTATCTATAGTTTTATTTACAATTTCCTCAGCAATATTAACACACCTTGATGTATCTGTATGAGAAAAAAATTATATTTGAGATGTAAAACTATTAACTGAGAAAGGTGATGATTGAGCATTAAAATTACCAAATAATGATTTAGATGAGTAGTTTCCAAGAATATTATTATTGAATGCTATGGGCTAGTTTTCTTGCTCAAATTCTGTTACAATATGAGCCATATGCTTCTCCCAATCAATCTTAATCTGATTTGGATTTCCTTTATAAGGAAGCCACATGTGAGACCAATCGGTAGAAATGTAACCATGGATTTTCTCTGACCAATCCCTGCTTAAATTTAACCCATAAAACTCAGGGATGTCAGCGATCAGTATATCAATTCTTTGAACTACTCTTGGATCAGCTGATAACCTAATGGTGACTGAATTGATTTCTCCTAATACTTGAACCTTAGTTCTATCCAACTGAACAATATGCACTACATATTTCTAAGGCTTAATATTCAATTTTGAACAGATTGAAGCTGGCATTATATTCGATGAAGCCCCTGAATCTATCAAGCAATTATGCAAGTTTCTATTGTAGATTAGGTCAAGAGAAAAGGATGGGTATGAGAATTAGATCTATCTCTAATCAACACAACATCAATAGCTTCTACTTTATCGGATGGTGGCTTACCTGTTCCATTAGCGCCTTGGATAGTACTGCATTTGGAAGACGAGAAGAAGGTACTACATTTAATTCTTTGAGTAGAAATTTTTGTTGATGTTTGAGCTTTCTAAGCTCAAATATAGAGATATTTGCTCTAGTCTTCTTCATGTCTTCGATGATGTTATAATCCATAGAGTCAGCAACTACCAATGTCTTGGATGATGAAGGTGGATTGGAAGATGATGGTTGATTTTGAGTAGGCACTGGTGTAGATTTCTTTGTGGGAACTTTATATTTAGTAGCAGGACTCACATTTTTCTTCTTTTGAGTTGGTTGAACAGGTTCTACGGATCCTTTACTCTTGGTACTTACTGGGAAAGCTTCCTGTTCAGTTTCAATATTTGAATTGGGCAAAATGAAGTCCCACATATGATGACATTCAACAACCTCTTCTTCCTCAGTTTCCTCCAATGATAAGATTGTATCTTCATCTTCATCATTATCCAGATCTGATTCTGCATTCAATATAGCATTAGGCAGTTTTGATTCAGGTTTTTTGAAATTTCTAAATGGATTCTTAGTGGAGGTCTCAGCTACTTGTTTTTTAATTTCTACCATCTCATTTGACATAGTCTTTAAAACCTTTTGCAGACCTTACATATCATATGGATCTTTAGCCATTTTCTTCTTTGAATAATCTTTAAAAGTAACATTTTTGGACTTTCACTCTTCAAGGGTAGTTTGTTGAGATTGCAACAAGATGATGGAGCTTAGTGGAAAGAAGTCGTCTTCACTAAGTGGGTCCGCAGGCTATTTTTGGCGCAAAGTCTATTTTTAGACTGTCTATTTTTAGACATATGGATCATGGTCTATGAGTTGCAGGATGCTATTTGTGGATGGTTGATCAAGTTGGTAAAAATAGATGGACTTCTATTTCTAGACAACAGCGGAGGTACTGTCAGTCTAAATATAGAACAGTCGAATATTATTACCCCTTAATAATATTTGGACTATAAACATTATCTTATTCTCTTGGAGCACTTCAGTTCGAGCTACAGATGTGGTGCATGCAGCTGACATAAGGAAATACGTGGTTCCTATGGGTTAACTTGAGCTATTGCATGGAGGACTTCAGTTAGGACTTCAGTGATTGAGTTCTGTAGAGTTGGATCAAGAGTTGATGGAGTTGTGTTCAATTTGACTCAATTGAACTAGTTGTAGTTAGTCTAACTGGAAAATAGACTAATGTTGAGTGGTTTGAATTAGTTATTAATTAATTCACTAATTATTAAATCATAAAGCAACTGAAGAATACATCACTTAACTCAGGGCATGGACAGTTCAGTGGAGACAAGTGTTAGAGGTAAGTGAAAGGGCAAGACAACTGTCAGTTATGACTATAGTTGTGCATGTGATTTGCAAAATCAATGGGATTGAGTTGCCAATGAGGATTGCGTAGTGTTACACAAGGGAAACACGTGAATGGATCAGCCATTCTCAGTATTCTCTATGTAGGATTGCACAGTGGAGGCAGGCAAGCAATGGAGGTGATTTGAGCCAGCGATTGTTTCAAATCTATGTTGTATTGTGTGTAGCGGTGGAGCTAGTATTGTACTGTGTACTGTTACATGATCTCAATCAATATATTACAAACATAGTTTGGGGTTTTTAGCAAGATGCTTTCCCCATGAAAAATATTGTGTTATGTGGGATTGATGCTTCTATCTTCGCATGCAATTGCTTCTGCTTCTGCAATATTGATGATCAATGTAGATGAGATTATGTATTCTGCATGTATTCCGCAATAGTGTATAATCAGGATAATCTCGGTTGAATAAATTTCATATTATTCATAAAATTTCTACATGGTATCGAAGCCAGTTGATTTGTAGAAGAGATTTCTACAGGATATCAAAGCAAGGTTTGATCATCAGATCTATTATTCAGGAAGTGACTACGTTTTATTTCTTCAGGCAGAGTCTGTAATCGGGCCAGCTAGCCTCTGGATTCATCATTCTCTTGGAAGGTGAGATATCCAGTGAATGCCCATACAGTCTATCTCTGTACAAGAAATACTTCATTCTCATGAATTTTAGATCGGAAGCGGTTGAGTTTTGAGCTGGTGGAATTCGAATTTGCAGCAGTGTTTTCTTGGTGTCAAAGTTGAAATTTCTTTCAATGGATTGCGATTGGAGTATTCCCTTGAAGGCAGCTCGAACTATATTGCATGGAAGGATAGGATGGAGGCGGTCTTAGATGATAATGGTTTGAAGGAGTTCATAGATGCGGATGTCCCAAAACCTACTGATGCTGCTGAAGTCGACGATTGGCAAAAGAAGACAGCAAAGTGTTGAAGGATTCTGTTGGAGGGCGTGAAGGATCACATAGTGTACAACCTCCATGGAAAGGCTTCTCCATACTTGATGTGGAAAGCGTTGACAGATCTATTCCAAAGAAAGAGCGACCAGAGGAATTTGGCGCTCAAGGATAAACTCAGAAACATTAAGTGTGAGAATGGAGATAGTATGCCCAGGTATCTCACGAAGTTCACCCAATGCCGGGATGAGATGGGAAGTGTGGGGGTGACTATCGGTGATGAGGAACTAGTGAGCTTGGCTCTACTTGGTCTTCCGAAGAGTTGGCATTCCTATCAGGACTCTGTTAATGGTCGGGAGAAATTGCTAGGATGGGAGAGACTTTGGTCGGATCTTGTGCAAGAGGAGATCAAGTGGAATACTAGGGACGGATCTTCATCAAAGGCATCTGATGAAGAAAATTGCGCTTTGGCTGCCAAAGCAAAGAAGGAGAAGAACAAAGAAGCTTCTCATTCCGGTGCGAAAGGCAAGAAGCAGGAGAAAGCCATGAAGTGTTCACTTGAGAGGGAGCCACACTTGCATACAGATGAGAAGCTATTAGTTCCTAAGGATGAGCTTTAGGATGTGGATTAGCCACAAGATGAATTTCATGGAGTGGAAGAGACTACTCATGCAGAGACCTCTAGTAGGGGGAAACTTCGAGCCAGGTGGGCTGAGGGATCACATGCAGCCATACCTCCAGGTAGGAGGTGGGGCGATATAGGGTGATCGTCCTAAGGAGGAGGGGTAGGATCCTTGAGGTACCCAACCTCTTGGATGAGACCTTGCTACAGGAGCCCTGATGTGGAGTAGCAGGAACTGACTGATTGGGTAGAGATAGATGCGGATGGAGCGGCAGAGAGAGCGAAAGTGCAGGGAATCCCATGACAGCGCATAGCTAGCAGGCTACAACAATGTGAGAGGCACAAGTGTTTTGCACAGTGCTAGGTGGCACAGAGAGGTGTGCAGTGGTGTGAGATGCATGGAGATGTTACAGTAGCACATATGTCAGTAGCAGGTAGAGCTTCAACATCAGAGTATGTTCCTAGCCCAACAGAGGGGTCAGTGGGGAGTGTTTTTTGTTCCAAGTGTTGTTGGAGCAAGTGGACCAGGCAGATGTCTTACATGTAGAACATTCTAGAGTTACAGGATAGGGGTTGCAGATAATCCATATCTTGTTTAGAGGGAGTGTTGAAAATGAAACAAGATGATGGAGCTTAGTGAAAAGAAGTCGCCTTCACTAAGTGCCCCGCAAGCTATTTTTGGCGCAAAGTCTATTTTTAGACTATGTATATTTTTAGACATATGGATCATGGTCTATGAGTTGTAGGATGCTATTTGTGGATGATTGGTCAAGTTGGTAAAAATAGATGGAACTCTATTTTTAGACATATGGGCGGAGTCTATTTTTAGACTGCCAGTCTAAATATAGAACAATCAAATATTATGAGCTCTTAATAATATTTGGACTATAAACATTATCTTATTCTCTTGGAGCACTTCAGTTCGAGCTACAGATGTGGCACATGCAATTGCTAGAAGGAAATACACTTTTCTTGTGGGTTAACTTGAGCTATTGCATGGAAGACTTCAGTGATTGAGTTCTGTGGAGTTGAATGAGGATTTGATGGAGTTGTGTTCAGTTTGACTTAGTTGAACTAGTTGTAGTTAGTCTAACTGGAAAATAGACTAATGTTTAGTGATGTGAATTAGTTATTAATTAATTCACTAATTATTAACTCATAAAGCAACTGAAGAATACATCAGTTAACTCAGCGCATGGACAGTTCAGTGGAGACAAGTGTTAGAGGTGAGTGAAAGGGCAAGACAGCTGTCAGTTGTGACTATAGTTGTGCATGAGATTTGCACAATCAATGGATTGAGTATTTCCAATGAGGATTGCATGGTATATCCAAGGGAAATAAGAATTTGGATCATTCATTCATCAATATTCTCATGCATGATTGCGCAGTGGAGGCAGGCAAGCGACGGAGGAGATTTGAACTTGTGATTGATTCAGATCTGAGCTAGTTTGTGTGTAACAGGTGGAGATAGTACTGAGTACTTGCGAGGAGTATTGTACTATGTATTGTTACATGTTCTCAATCAATATAATATACAGATAGTTGGGGCTTTTCAGCTGCATGCTTTCCCCGTGATATACTGTGTTGATATGCGTGATTGATGCTTCAATGTGCGCATGCATATGTTTCTTAATACTGCTAAATTGATGATCAACGTAGAGGAGGTTATGTATTATGCATGATTTCACAAATAGTGTACAATTAGGATAATCTTTGTGAATAAGTGTCATATTATTCAAAATTTCTACAGAAATCCCCGATGTGTGATGAGACTTTAAGGCGCGCGATCTCGCATCGTGTTTTCACAATTTCAAAAGCTTGTTTATATGATATTTCCCCATTACCCTTTGCGATGCGATGTTTTATTGTTAAGAGAATGATTTTATTCGGAATTTATCATAAAAATTAAGTTTTTTAGGTTTTGCGGGTATTTTCCTAAGTTTATGATAGCATGCTTTATTCAAAGGGAAATATAGTGCTAGTTTTTTAATTTTTAGAACGATCCCCATTTATTTAGCTTTATTACTAAAAATAAAAAAAAGGGGGGGTTGTTGCTGGCCACAACAGGTTACAAGCAAAAAGTATTAATGAATTGGTGGTATTTAAGGCAAGGCAAAGGTCAAGATGTTCAGAGTTTTACAGAGGAGTTTAGAAAGCAAGCACTAAATTTGGGTATTGTAATTGATACACCTGAAGTAGTAACTAAGTACATTGGATCACTACATAGTTACATTAGGCATTCATTATTGGTTTTTGAACCAACCACTATTGACTTAGCCAACATAAAGGCAATTCATATTAAGAATAGGGGCAAAAATGAAAGAGATGATAATTCCAGAAAACCACCGTTCAAACCTCCCAATGGCAAATCTAAAGCGAAATGGGAAGGAAATGAGAAGAAAATGGTAGCAACCAAAGAAGGAGAAAGGCGTTATTGCAATCACTACAAAAAGGAAGGTCACGATGATGATCACTATTGGAAAATGCACTAGAAAAGAGACCAACGAAGTATGGAGGAAAATTCAAACAGAAGACAGTGGCAACTGCGCAACAAGACCTTGGATCCAATTCGGGAGATGAAGCATTAATCACAGCAATAGGAACAGAAGGTACTCTTACACCTCATGTTAATTCTGAATCATATGAAGGCACTAGTTCTGTAAATGAATCCCTTCCTAATAATTGAAAGAGAATTGAACTGTTTCATATTAGAGTTGTTGTAAATCATGCTAAAGTAGAAACTTTGTTTGATACTGGATCCCAAGCAAACTTAATTGTAGAATTCTTGGTAAAGAAGCTCGGCTTAGAAACAAAATCACATCCGAAACCTTACCCGCTTGGATGGATACATGATAAAGCAAAACTAAATGTAACCAAGCAGTGTAAAGTAAAATTTGTGATCGCTTCTAAGCCAGTGGATGAGGTAGAACTTGATGTGACAACATTGGATATCTGTGGCATGGAGTTAGGGAGCCCGTATCTATATGATAGGAAGGCAGTCTTTTTCCGTGATGAAAACAAATACCAAATCACAAAAGATGGGGTAGCATATATAGTAAGGGCTCATCAAACTAAAATCAATGCCAACCTTGTAAGTGCAGGACAAATGAAGAGGTTGGTAAATTCCAGTAAGGTTGCATGCTTATGGTTGTAAGGGAAAAAGAAGCAGAATTAGCTGATTCTTTCCAGGGTTGTGATTAGGAACATAAACAGGAATTATGTCAATTAATTTCTAATTATGATGAGATGTTTCAGGAACCAAAGGGATTACCTCCGAAGAGGGAAATCCAACAAAAGATCCATTTGCAGCATGACGCTCCTTTACTGAATATTGGCACGTATAAGATGTCGCCCATTGAGATGGAGGAAATCAAGAAATAGGTGTAGGAATTTTTGGACCAAGGGGTCATCAAGACAAGCACTTCTCTATGTGGCTCACTAATTGTCCCAGTCCCAAAGAAAGACGACACATGGAGGATGTGTGTGGAATACCGCGCACTAAACAACATCACGGTGAAAAATCCTTACCCTTTTCCACAAATAAATGATTTATTAGATAAGTTAAATAATGATATCTATTTCACCAAATTGGATTTGCGTAGTGGTTATCACCAGGTCCAAATTGCAAATCAGGACGTGTGGAAAACCGCCTTCAAGACCAAACAGGGGTTGTTCGAATGGATGGTGATGCCACTCAGACTTTGCAATGCTCTAGCCACTTTCATGAGGGTCATGAATGATCTCTTTAGGCATTTCATTGATGAATTTGTTCTTGTATATTTAGATGATATACTTGTCTTTAGTAAAAGTTGGAATGAACATGGATGTCATGTGAAGAAAGTGCTTGATGTATTGAAAAAAGAAAAACTCTATGTAAAGTTGTCAAAGTGTGATTTTGGGAAAACCTCTTTGGGTTACCTAGGTCATATTGTTGGTCATGGTCAGTTAAAAATTGATCCTTCTAAAGTTGAAGCAATTGTAAATTAGCCTAAGCCTACTAGTGTAACCGAGGTCCATAGCTTTTTAGGTGTAGTCCAGTATTGGAGGAGATATATTGCCAATTTCTCTGTTATTGCAGCACCTCTGCACACATTGACAAGTGTGAAATAGGTCTTCCAATGGGGAGGAAGACAGCAGAAGTCCTTCGAAACATTGAAGGAAAATATTAGCACCGCGATAGTCTTAGCCTTACCAGATCTCTAATAGCCATTCAAGATCGAAATCGATGCTAGCGGTTATGCCATGGGAGATGTACTGATGCAGCAAAAGAAGCCGATATGTTACCGTTGTGAGAAGTTCTCTTAGGTTGTGATAAAATATCCCACTTATGACAAGGAGCTTTATGCCTCGGTGCAAAGTGTGAAAAAATGGAAACACTACTTGATTGGCAAGGAGACCATCATCCATACAGATCATCAGCCCTTACAGTACCTTCAGTCACAAACCAAGTTGCAACAATTTCTTCATTTCAGGTGGATGGGTTTTATTCAATAGTTTCATCTAGTAATAAAGCATAAGAAGGGCACTAGCAATAAAGTGGCTGATAAGCTATCTCGCCCTCCTATTTCTACTTCTATTATTTTGCATAATGCTTCATTGTCTTTTGGGAGTTATGCTAAACAGTATGCTAACGATGATGACTTTAAGGAGATTTATGCAAAACTAACCCATGGTTCATAGGTGGACAACTATCACTTATAGGGGAAACTGTTGTATCACCTTGGCAAATTATGTATTCCCACAGGGGAAAGAGTACATGTAATTCGAGAGGCCCACATCTCTCTTGTGTCTAGAAACTTTGGTGTCGAAAAGACTTTATGTCATGTACAAATATTTTGTTTTTGGCCTCATATGAAGAACATTGTGACTCTCTATGTAAAGGGTTGTGTGATGTGTTTTGTTTCAAAGCCCTCTAGCAGAGAACTCAGGCTCTACACACCACTCCCTATTTCGAGTCGTCCATGGGAAAGTGTGTCAATGGACTTTGTAGGAGGTTTGCATTTGTCTAGAAAGAGTCATGACTATTTGTATGTCATCATTGACCATTTTAGCAAGATGTGTATTCTAATGCCTTGTAAAAAGCAGATCACTGCAGAGCAGATTACTTATCTTTTCTTTCAGCATGTTTGGGTCCATTTTGGATTGCCCACATCGATTGTGTCAGATCAGGACTCTCACTTTCTCAGAGAGTTTTGGACTAGCTTGTGGAAGATGATGGACACCAAATTGAAAAGAAGCATGACATTTCATCCACAGACTGATGGACAGACAAAGGTTGTCAACTGCACCATGGTACACTTGTTACGAGGCTATTGTGGGAAACATCCTAAGTTGTGGGATGAGCATATCCCATATGTGCAACATTCCTACAATTGAGCAGTGCACTCATCTATGCAACGTTCACCATTTGAGACATGTTTTGGTTACCTGCTAAAGGACACTTTTGATATGGTCTTTGGAAGGGAAGATGTCTCCAATGGACGTAATGATAGTGACAAAGCTCAATAGTTCATTCAACGAATCTAGTTGATTCACCAAGAAGCACAAGAGAAGTTGGAGAAAATTCAAGCCCATTACCAGGTGCGACATGAAAAACACCAAGTCAACCATCAATTCCGAGTGGGCGACAAAGTGTGCTTCCACATCAACAAGGATAGGATGAAGGGAGAAGCGAAGAGTTGCGACCAATTCGGTATGGTCC
The DNA here is from genome assembly GCA_000404065.3 of Pinus taeda. NCBI lineage: Eukaryota > Viridiplantae > Streptophyta > Pinopsida > Pinales > Pinaceae > Pinus > Pinus taeda. The sequence continues at coordinate 118,527 of APFE030161228.1, forward strand.
ATTCACCATTTTGGAGAAGATTGGGAACAATGCCTTTCATCTTGATTTGTTGATATATATGCAAATGTACTTCATTATGAATGTGGAGAACTTACAGCTGTATGAACCACCCTTGATTATGGACACCAAAGAGGTGGGAACAATTCCTACAGTTGATGATTTTGCACTAGAGTATCTCAATGAGTTACTTGAAGACATCATCCTTGACAGAAGAACCAGGACTTCACGATGAGGAGATGTGGAATACCTTTGAGTTGGGTTCAAGGGGATGCACTCCAAAAAGGAAAAATGGTTGGAGAAGGAAAGGGTGAGGGAACAATTCCCTCACTTGCTAATTGACTAATGAAAGCTTTTGGTAGTCCAAAAGCTTCTCAACGGGGAGGATTGATCCAGGTGGATCTTCAGACACAATGGCATGGAAAAGATCAAAATTCAAAGTGGCAGAAAAGCAAGTATCTTGACATAAGATCAAAGTGCTCATCGCCCTGATTCCAATGGTGTGAACAACACTCCAATCCGAGTCCGGATGATGAAGTTATCACCAAAATACCCTGCCTTTGTTCCTTTGGAAAATGAGGCATTTTCTCTTAAAAAATAGGCATAAAGCCTTAAAAGGGAAAATCGCAATCGGAGGAGGGAGAGGGGAAAACTTAATACAAAGGACTTTAGAACCACCAATCAGCGATCTCTGATATATCAGGTCGGAGGAAGGCAGACACGTGATATCGAGACCCGGGTAGTGTCGAATTGCAATTGCAATATCGATGATTGGTATTGGCGATTGGCGGATGCCCAATATAAAGGGCCATTGATAGAGAAATTTGCGATAAAGCGCAGACCTGATAGGAGAATAGGGTTGATTTAATAAAATTTTAGATCTGGCTTTAAGGCTTCGGTCGGATTTTTCGGTGTATTCCTTGTATTGTCTGTTTAACGGAAAAAGGCCTATTTTCAGGTTTTGGTTGTGCCCGCCAATCCTTCCATTCAAAGGTTGCTATTCTAAACAAACCGACCTCTGATATAAGCGTGCTCGTAACAAAGGAAGTGCTATAAAACCCGATGCACGTGGAAAGTGCAAGAGGAGAGGATTTTGGCGTGTAGTTCGAGGCAGCAACTTGTAGGAGGGGCAATTGATCATTTTGTTTGAATTGGGAAAATTTTATATGGTTTCTGTCCTTCTCGACGCCACAAACACGGTGGTGCTATCCATTTCTTCATCTGAGTTCTCTTTTTCTTAGCCATTTTTCATAATGGAGGTATAATACTCCTTTTCTGTCACTGATGATTGTATTCTCTTCTTTTCATGCCATTTAATGAATGAAGGCCTCCCCATTGATCGAGCAGGGCCTGGAGACGTAGTCCAAGTTGGAAGAACTCCGTTATCAAGTTTTTTTGTCTTATTTTCATGATTTTATGTGTTTCTTCTTCTTTCTTGTGTGCACATTAAATTTCTGTGTTAAGCCGCAATTTTCACATGTGGTTCTTTTCATACATCTATAAGCAAAAGATCCCTAGATCACCATCTCTGCAAGATACCATTGGAAGACTTGTCACCATATTTTATTTACATAGATTCTAAAGAGAACAATAGCTTAAGTGACCAAATCGCTCATGCCAAAGTTTGCTCACTTCATCCTTATGAGCAACAAATACCGAGGGAAGATTTGATGACCCAAAGTTTTAAACTTATACAACCTTGTAGAATCATCAACAATGCCAGTAGCTAAAATCTATCTAGGATCTCTTAGGTCCTTAATTACAACATCGTGAGGTGAAAATTCAACGATTTTACCTTCGCCTGAATGAGTTATCTGATATACAGATAGAAGGTTGCAGGATAAGTTTGGAACACATAATACATCATTAAATTGACCATTGTCTAGATGAACAGTTCGAGTCCTTACAACACTAAGAGATCTATCATCACCAACATATATATTTTTGGTGTTACAATCATTTAAAAAAGAAAACATGGCTTTGTTTTTGGCCATGTGATAAGAAGCTCCAGAATCAATGAGACACTCATGAGAATGAGAAGAAGAAGATATATTTAGTGCATAACCAGACTGAGGTGCTTAACAACCACATGCAGAAAGTGTTATTCCTGAGGATGAAGTTGAAGTTGAAGAGTGCCCAAAATGGATGTTATGCTTCTTCATTGCTGCTTCCAAGGCTTCCATCTTCTTAAAGCATTTGGATTCTAAGTGGCCATCTCGATTAAAAAGGTGGCAATGTCTATCAATCTTCTTCCCTTTGTTTTTATTTACCTTATCATTTTGTTGAAATTATTTTTCATTTTGAGACTGAAATTGCTTAGGACCCTTGTTTGGTTTAGGACCATTATTTTTAGGATACTTTGAATTTGGTTGCTATTGGGTGGCTAAGGCTTTCTTAGAAGGGTTTCCAAGATTAAGAAGACTAAGATGTAAGAGTTTTTCTTATTCTCTTATCAAGGAATCACAAAAGGCATCAAAAGAGGGGGGCTTGTAGTCTTGTCCTTGAGAAATAAATGTTTCTTTAGTAGAATGGAAGGTGGAAATAAACATAGAGTAGGCTGGTCCCAACTTAGTAAGAATGGAATAGATAAGGCTACCATCTTCTTTCTTAACCTTAAAACCTTCCAAGAGAAGTCTAAGGGTCTTGAACTTGGACAAAAAATATTCAATGGAAGAAAAATTATTGGGGTCTAATGTAAGCAACTCATTTTCAAGTTTTTAATTCCAAAAACTTTAGTGAGTTGTTTCATTGCTTCATTAGGGGTATCAAGTTCTACCATATGGAATCTAAGGTCTTGAGAAATATACATCCCTATCAACCAACGTGCTTGATCTTGCCTATTTTCCCATTTGGCTACCTTATCTTCATCTTGAGGTTTGGTTTCTTGGTCTGAGGCTATTTTGTAAAGACATTTACTTCTAAGTAAATCCACAATGTAGGACCACCATTGGAAGTAGTTGGTGTTGTCTAGAATAACTTGGCATGGAATTTCCATTTTAATAGAAACTAAAGCTATAGATGCTGAAACTAAGTGTTCCAATGGAAAGGTCTCAAAAAATTAGGTTGATTAAAAAAAACGGCTCTGAAAACGACTTACGGATGAAGAAGTTATGGCTTTTTGAAGATACCGATGAAGTGTGTGAATGTGCATAAATGAATGATAATGTTATATAGAAACCCCCCACCCCTTTCCAAACTTAATATAATTAGCTCACTTCAAAAAGAAAAGATTTTAAGTGACTCACTTTTATAAATAAGTGAAAGTCACTTTTTACAATGGTACTTTATGAGCTACCCACTAAATTGTAACTTAAATAAAAGATAAAGAGACTTTAGAATTATAAGTGATTCACTTTTTATAATGGGTGAGAACACTTTTACATAAAGTAACTTTAAAACATAAGTTACATGTACTTTTTGAAAAATTAACTCAACAAAAAGAAAGACTTGAACTCAAGACCTTTATTCTCATAAAGTAACTTTGGACCAAGTGAGCTAGTTTAAAAGGTTAGTAACTTTTAGAAAAGAGGAAGCAGTTTTTTTTAGTCACTGAAACTTTGGGGTGTGTGCATACTTGTAAAAGTTCTTTTTTTCCTACAAAACAAAAACCACAAAACCTAACACGAACATACAAAAAAAACAAACCTTACGGCTTGAAGTTAGCTTTAGCTGGAAACTAAATATTTTCTTCAATGTTTCTGATTTTCCGAGATCACACTAAGGCGCGGTGGAAATGGGCATATGCATGAGAAAAATTCTCTCTTTTTGTTTATGATTTTCCCAGATTACATAGAGTCATGAGGCAAAGAACATATGCAGAAATGAAAGGTATAGATCCAGTAATAAAAAACAGAGAGCTAAATAAACAGAGAGATGAATAGCTAGAGCTGCAAATAAAGATTGTATACTTTCAGATCTTAAAAATGATGTAGCTAGGGATACCAGAAACCTTTTCGTGTGAAATGAAAGGGATTCCTCACTGGAATAGATGCTCCTAACACAATAGAGCAGTCCTCTCAGCCCGAAAGCAGTCAGAAACAATAGATCTAGGAAATGATAGTTGGATGCAGTTGTACTGGCTTCAGATTTGGATCACCAACGGATGCGGCCCTCAAATAGCTCTGATAACATGTAGGAATTTACAAGGTAAGTTCCTCAGACAGAAAACCAAAGGACACCACTCACAAACAGATTACAGAGCAATACACTAGTATTCTTGACGTGGTTAAAATCCTCAAAGAGGGAAACAGTCCACGACCTGCACCAATGCGGCCACTTCAGGTAATTTATTAATAAAAGAATGAAAATTTACATATTAATCTTATCTCATGAACGGTTACCCTACAAATGACCCTCCATTCTCTTAAAATAGAGATCATGGACCAATCGAGTGTTAAGCCACGGATCAAGTGTCGGTAATATCGAGGAGAGAATGAACCGTCAGATCATTTCATGTCTAGAACATATTGTGATCGTCAGATTCTAAGTTACAAATGTACATAGTAAAGAAACACAATTTATCTAACTCTACACTAGACCAAGTTATACTTAACTATTTCCTATGTGTCGGAATATCCTAACAGGCCCTACTTGGAAAATTTGGCCCGGAAAGGTACCTATTCAACCTCCTCTATGTGTATATATAAAGAGCAGTTCAACCTCATTTGAGCAGCAATTCACCAATTCAATTTTTGTGCTAACAAATGAATAAAAACTAGTGAAACATTCAATACAAGAAGAGAAAAAATAAAAGAAGATACAACGAAGTTCTAATGAGAGAAAATTTATGTTTTTATGCCCTAATGCTGCCAGATGTGTGAATTTTTAGACTATTGCAAGGGCCAAATTTTTTAGGAATAATTGTAGGGCCGAAAATTAGAGTTTGACCAGATTTGAAGAGCATTAACCATCATTGAATTTGTTGGATTTGACTTGGTTGAGGAAGGTTTGAAGGAGGGATGAATTGGTTCTTGTGGGAAGTCTTGGTCATGGTTTTTGGGTCTTGGATTTCTAATTTGGATCTGATTCTATAAGAAGAGAAGTTGCTTTGGTTTTTCCCCTTGTGGGGTTTTTCCTTGTCTTGGAACTTACATCTTTGTGTTTTTTGTCTTTTTTTATCTTCATGCTTTATGTTTTGGTAATTGTTTAATGAAGAGAACATAATAAAAGAAACAAGAAGCCATCACAAGCAATTATCAAGTAAGACAAATCAACCCTAATTTGCTAGCCTATTGGTTTCTCAACATAGGTCAACTACATCTTCACATCCATGATTATACTCATGTCATTTTCTAACAACAACATGTCATTGAAATAAAACATTACATATATGCAAAACCTACCTTCCAAAATGAGATATGCATGGTGATTATATTTACTTCTCACAAATCCCAATCCCTGGATGTGTGAACCTATAATGCAACATCCCAAGTATCGTTTTAGAAAATAAAGGGACTTCTTTAGCTTGGAATCCAACCTTTACTTCCCCTTTACTGCAAATCATTTAGGTTGTTTTATATGGATTTATTCCTCTAGGTCACCATACATAAATGTTGTGTTTACATGCATTTTCTCTATCTCTAGTTCAATTGTTGCAATGAAATATATTAGTACTCTAATGGAAGTAAATTTTTTAATAGGGGTAAATATCTCACACATTTTGGCTCCTTCAACTTGGGAATAAACTTTCATCACCAATAAAGCCTTGTAGTTCTTGCCTTGAACTACTATATTCAACTTTTTCTTGACCAACTTGCATTCAATGGGTTTCCTCCCATAAGGGAATTTAACCAAGTACTATGTCCCATTCCTATGCAAAGACTCCATTTCTTCAACCATGGATTTCAATTGTAGTTTACCCTCTTTCGACATAGCTTCCTCCTTGAACGACCTAGGTTCATCATAGAAAATGCAATACTAGACCAAAAATCTAGCGGATTATACCTTTCAAGCTAGTTCCTTACTTGATTAGACCTCCTTAATATTGAAGACTATAGTTCTATATTTTTTACTAACTGTGTCAAATCATCTGAGTCACTCTTCTTTGAATTTAATTCAATTACCAACTTTTTAATTCCTTTCTCCTTTTCGACTATAAATTGTTTTTCTTATCAGTGGATTCCGCATGCGGGCTTCACTAGAGGAGTAATACCATAACACGTGCATTCATATTGGGGGATATATATTTTAGAAAAAATGACATAATATATTGATTATATAATAGGGGAAAGGGTTTTTATTGGTTGTGTATAAAAAATGGAGCTTAAAGTTAATGAAAAAATATAAAGGGGCATAAAAAATGTTAATGAAAAAATGGGTACCTACAATATGTACTAAAATTAGGGGTTTTTTAAATTGGGAAGGTGTATTGGGCTTGTATTGGTGGGGGGTTAATAAAGTGATTTTTAGAAGTATTTTCCAATATGTAGTTAAATTAAAGGTATTGTTCAATATGCCACGAACACACATGCTATGTCAGAGGTTCATTGAGTGAAGCCCCCATGGGATCCCACAACTTACATTTCATTACATCCTTGTTATTGGTATAATTTATTTACATAAATTAGAATATTAAATTATCAATCCAAGGGTCCACTTACTTGTGAGATGTCATGCATTATATGTGTGGACTAACAATTTCCTGTGTTGTAGAATGTTATTTTTCCTTAAACTATTGCAATGTAAAGCAAAGGTTTAAACTAGTAAAGTAACTTCAAGACATAATGGAATTAATCTTCTTCTATCTAGGCTAAAAAATCTTAGATTAGCAGAAAATTAGTGCATGGGAATAAATGCCTTGAGAAAGATCCACACAACAATGCTCCTTTCACTTGCGTAGATTGTTGATGAAAGAAGAAATTTCAACCACATATGATTGAAATGAAAACTATTCTAAATAAAAGAAAATCACACAACTAACTCAAGTTTAATTGGATGATCATGCATACATTAGGGCCTTCACCAATAGAAACTTTGGTTATAGTGTCTTTGTCTCACTCCCTTAGGTGGCTCAAAGACTTGCAACAATACTCCTTTAGACTCCTTAATATTATACTTCATCAACAATTTTAAACTTTGGTTTTGAAAGAAAATAGAATTTCTATTTAAAGGAAACTAAGGTTGTTCACGAACACTACAAGAGTTAAGGTACAATGAAGGGAAACTAAAGCTATAAATAAATATTGAAGATATTATCAAAATAAAGGTACAACAACAAATCTATAAACAAGAGAACTAATGAAATATAAACATGTTAAAATTTGTAGATATAAATATGAAAATGAAAGAGAAACCATAGAGATATTTACTAGAAGACATAACTACAACAATCCACAATATGCACAATAAAAAGGAATGGTTCACAAGTCAAGGAATGGGGGGGCCCTCCAAGCCTCAACTTGTACATGAAATAATCTCAATATTGTTGCATAGATTGATAAAATGAAACTTGATATAGAGATTTAATGAAAAAATATTATGAGTACGATAAACTAAATACAACTTAAAAACTTAATTAATCCCTCCAATCTTCGTTTGTTTGCATTTATACAACAAAAAATAAAAATAAAATTCTAATGAATCTCAACCAAGCCAACTAATTCCTATTTTTATCACCCATCGAGATCATATTTGACCTCTAAAGTGGACAAAATCATGCAAAATTATAAATTAATGCAATTTGGGTAGATTTTCTAGTTGCGACAATGTATATTTCTCATGGGAAGTTGCATTGAATGGACACTTTCAAAGGATTTTTTGTGGAAGAAATAGGACAAGATCCATATGGGATAACCAAGAAACAAAACCCATGTTTTCATTTTCGCTCAAACATTTGCATATATCTCAACGAAGGTGAGATTACCAAAATAACTATTTTCATGTAAAGTATAGTAGAAACAATTTAAAAATGCATTAAAATTGCCAAAATTTTAAACTTAAAAGAAAATGACAAAAATACCTTTAGAGTGATTTTCTTGGTCAAAACGAAGACAAAATGAGATAGAAGTGGTAGGTGATAGTTTATTATGAAAAAAATCAGGTTTATTATGATGGGTATTTTTCACCAAAAATGAGGACCAACATTTCCCAAAGGAGAAGTTGTTGCATGTCCTCATGCAACAAAATTGTACTATTGTGATTGTCAAATCACCCCTACTGCCATCAGGCATGCATCCACATAAGCTGTGGATTCCCTCTAAATTTCTTATCTTATTCTTTGCATGAGCTCTCTCATCTTTAAGCTTATATTCTTGACCTTTAGTTCCTTCGTTTGCTGATACCATTCATGATATATATATATATATATATATATATATATTCTTTTAAATCAACACATTTTATTCCTATCGCCTCTTATTCTCTTCTTTATGTCAATAATTTTCCACTACAATCCTCATATTTTATATTATGAGTAAGTCATTTTATGTTTTTATGTACCTCTCCAGGAATTGCATCTCCTCTGCATCCCTTTTTAGTTTTTTGATTTTTATTTTCTTTCTCCTCATATCTTGCTTTGAAAATTGCACGGGGGTTTTCCTTTTTCTTTTTGGGAAGTGCTTTTTCATATTTCCTCAAATTATTTTTCAAATCGTGACCATTTCTTAGTGAAAGAGGGTTCATCTATTGTTAGTGTGTTTATTTCATCACTTGTTTCTTTACCTATTTATGGTTTCCCTTATTTAGCTTCAAGAGACTCAATGTAATCATATATGAATTGATCTTGATCTATCTCCAATGTTGAGGTTGCTGGTGCATAAAATTCTATTCTTTTCCTTTTTACAATGTTGACAAAAATAGATTCTTCTTGTTTATTATGGTTACCTTGTTTTGTCATGGATTTGGTTATTCTTCTACTATACATAATAGGTTCTTTTGCAACCTTTTATGGTGGTTTTATAGGTTGCGGTGTAGGTGTAGAATCAAGAAGGCTAATTATGTCCATGGTTGCTTCAACCAAATACTTGGTATTCCCCTAGTCTAACTAGATCGCTTGGGCTTGTTTAAGAATGTCGGCCATGCTTCTTCTTCCAACTATATATTCTTGAACCACGTTTCTCGATATTTAGCTAGTCCTTTAACTTGTGCAATTATATTTTGAAAGATGTATGGTCAAACTACTAGCATTGACACTTTCCCCATCAAAGGTATGGGAAAAGGCCCTGAACACCTCAACATTATGTCCATGAAATTTAGTGAAAACCTAAACCATCTGGTTTAGGTTTTCACTAAATTTCATGATGTAACTTCGAGTTTCCAATTTTTAAGGCTGTATTCTTATTTCCATTTTCAAACTCTGTATAACCATATGCAGTTTTTTCAATTGCTAATATTTTAGTTATGAAAAATTACCTCACCATGTTTCAAAAACTAGAGAGAAAAAGATACACCTTGTGGCTACAAAGAAAATGTTTTGTAGATTTAAACAAATCTAAATTTACAAGTCGATTTGGTTAAGTTATAGCTCAAAAATTCATAGAAGCAAAACATATTTATTGTCATCTGATTTCATCAACTCATTTTTTATGGATATAATTTACAAAAAGTAGTTTCTTCTTGGAAATTATGAGTAGTGGCATACCTAAACTATGCTCTATTCCCTTCACTATGCTTTATCTCCTCTACTCATAACCATGTTCACATTTTTCCTTTCCACGTAGGCAATGACTTTGACTTGGTAACCATTCCTCCTTTGAAGAGGAATTTGTTGGAGTTGGATGACAATATGTATACACAGTAGTGATTATATAAGTCAAAATGAGGCTTGCAATGTATTACTAAAAACATGGTTTTTTAAATTTTGAAAATAGAGTATTAACTTTATCAACAAAATCTGACTTTGTAGATTTTATGTGGTTTTCATTGAAGTAATTTCCTGAGACAATTGAGGACAAGTGTGATGAAATAGCCATAACTATGGAATGGAGTAATGATAATCTATATAGTAGTAGAGTAATCAGTTAGAGAAATTTTGAGGTCTAAAATGGGCCTCTTAAGGAGCATTATAAAATAATATTGGAAATAATAAAATAAGATTAGATGAACTCATCAAATCTTGGAATGAAAAAAGAAAAGAACTACTTTTTCAACTTGTATTTTCAACTTATCTTCCTACGATTTTACTCAAATTTTGAGTGGGAGCATTCATTAGATACATTATTTAATTTCACATCCAAGGAGTACCCATGTTGAATAGTTTTGATGGATCCCGCTACATAAAAAATGAGAAATACTTAAAAAAACATGATTAAAATCACATTTTCATGTGTTTCCCATTTTTCATGTAGTGGGCTCCATCAAAAGTATTCAACATGGGCACTCATTGGATAAAAAATTAAATTTCACATCCAACGAGTGCTCCTGCTCAAAATTTGAGTAAAATAGTAAGGATATAAGTGTAAAATACAAGTTGAAACTATATATTATATATATATATATATATATATACATATACATATCTAATTTTTTTATGTCATTTTATTTATTTTTTACTTCAAAAACGATGAATCATCCCCTTGATTAACATCATCATCTTCAATTCTATTAGTTCTTATAAAGTTGATTTTGGTTGTATATTTACATTTTTGCGTTGAGGCCCATTTTTTACCTCAAAATTTCTCAATTAAGAGTGTTCAATGTAATGATAGGATAGTTAAAGTAAGTAGGAATAATATGACAACGTACTAGTGCGTAATGATGAATATGATAAGTAAAATAGTAAATTTTTATTTACAAATAAGTTAGGTTTTGACACCCATAAAGGTTACGAGGTAATAACCTTTACTTATTGCAATAAGAAAATAAAATAAGTTTTTATTGGGATTTAAATTAAATTTGGAAATTTTGTAGTTAATAACCACCAAAACATTTAGGAAAAACTTTAGGATAGAGGAAATAGGTTTTCAAAATGGTATTATTTAACTTTTAATTTGAGCTTCTCAATAAAAATTTAAGGCATTGGAAAATGCTTACCATATTTTTTGTACCTTTGAAATAATATTGTTGGGTTCTTCAATATTACTTTGAATCTTTCATCTATCTACTAATGATATTCTTTCTTTCTTGACATGTATACATATGTTCTTTCTCTTCTTGATGTTGACCATAATTCTTGGATGATCTTGTGCTTGTAGAAATGATCTTGGACTTCTTGGACTGATTTTGTGCCTTGTAGGAATGAATAATCTCTTGGCCTTCTTTTCACTTGTAATTTTGGATTAGAAATGGAGCCCCCAAAGACTTCAGAATATGGTATTAACTTGTTATATGGAAATGTATTTCTTTATACGAATCTATACACAATAGTCATTGAGATTCTTCAACAAAATAATAAAACATGTTTACTTTGTAAGTACCATATTTAGACCAATATCTTATCCTCATAGGCAATTATTGAAAATTTTTGAACAAAATAAAAATCACTTGGTAGAACTTTTATTGAGAATTTTCTCGGCTAATTTCTTGGTTTTATGATGAAAACTTGAGTTTAGATTGGGCCAACATCTTTGGTTTTCACAACTAAAATCCTCATTATATGTTTATATGTATATATCTATACATATATACATATACATATACATATACATATACATATATCTATTTTTTATATCATTTTATATTTTTCACTCCAAAAACCGTGAATCAACCCCCTTGATTAACATCATCATCTTCAATTCTATTAGTTCTTATAAAGTTGATTTTGGTTGTACATTTTTGCGTTGAGGCCCATTTTTTACCTCAAAATTTCTCTATTAAGGGTGTTCAATGTAATGATAGGATAGTAAAAGTAAGTTGGAATAATATGACAACATACTAGTGCGTAATGATGAATATGATAAGTAAAATAGTAAATTTTTATTTACAAACAAGTTAGGTTTTGACACCCATAAAGGTTACGAGGTAATAACCTTCACTTATTGCAATAAGAAAATAAAATAAGTTTTTATTGGGATTGTAAATTAAATTTGGAAATTTGTAGTTAATAACCACCAAAAATTTTAGGAAAAACTTTAGGATAGAGGAAATAGGTTTTCAAAATGGTATTATTTAACTTTTAATTTGAGCTTCTCAAAAAAATTGATGGCATTGGAAAATGCTTACCATATTTTTTGTACCATTGAAATAATTGTTGAGCCTCAACCTTGCACCTTCCTACACACCAACTTAACCCTCATTCTCCACTCACTTCATTCATCCAGTGGTTAAATCATTGCATTATAGTCTAAAAAGGACTGTTTATATGGTTTTCTGACTATACTAATGTCTGTTGTTTGGTTTAGTTTTTTTGTTCATGCAGCTGCGGAAACTTGTCAGTTTCTGCAGCCAGCACAGGTTTCCGTAGCCAGCACAGGATTCCGCAGCTATTTTGTTAAAAGATGTGCTCCAGGTGTCCTCTGAAGGAACGAGCTACATGGGCAAGCTCCATATGGCATGTACATGAATCGTGTCCCTTTGAATCGGCCAAATCATCCATTAGAAGCCGCGGTCAACCAAAGTCAAAGACGAGGCCAACCAAAGAGTTCAGCGGTGGCACGTCACTGTTTTGGGCACGTGAATGATACGTGGCCTAGTTCCCAGCTCATGAAGGCACTAGCACACCTGGAGATCGTTCTTGAACAGTGAATCTAACAGCCAACCACTCCGAAGATTTAAGAAGCATAACGACAGTTACACTAGATCTCGGCTGAAGAGATCTAAGTGTCTATGGCACACAGTTAATAGCATAGTAGTTGATTAGTTAACTGTAGTATTTTTACATTATAAATAACGCGTTGTTAAATGCTGTAAAGAGACTTTTGATGCATAGAAATTCTGAATTGTTTATGTAATTTCTGCACGCTGTTGGTTATCTTATCACCCCACTGTTTTATATGCTGTTGATTTAAATACATGAGAAGACTTTTCTGAAGATAGCCGTGTGATTATTTGATTAGCTGAAGTGGCAGAGGGCCCTTGCATGCTGAAGCCTTGTAAAGTGTTTTAGTTTCATTTTTTTGTTTCACTATTAGCTGTACATAATATGTTGTCTTATGTTTTTGCTGTTCATATCTTTACCTTTGTTTTCTTAGAGCAGTAAAATGATTAGTGCTTTTTGCAGGTTCTCTTAGACAGCCCGGGCAATTTTTCATCTTTTTAATAACTTTTGGCATATGAGATCATCTTGTCCTTCCTGCTAACTTCTATTTTCTGCAGTTTACATTCAGCATTGTCCTTTTCAAGTTGTTATTTGCTTATTTTGTTTTCTGCTAGTTAAATATCATAATGCTTAACAATTTATGATTCCTTTCTATGGTCAAATGACTATATCAGCAGGAAATCAGAAGATTACTAATTGTAGTGTGGTTTAGTTGTCATATTACTTACTCATAGTTGCTTTCCATAAAGTAGATTGAGCTGAGTGGTAAAGTACTAGAATAGTTTAAGTTGTGTGATTAATTTCTTTTCTGTAATTTACATTTAGTTATCATTTTGCTTGTTATGTTCATGATTGATTCCCCAAGGTAGATTGAGCTGAGGGGTAAAGGATTTGAAGAATTCAAGTAGTGTGATTAGTTTCTTTATGCAATTTACTTTCTTGAATAGTTAAATATCATATTGCTTAACTTGTTTATGATTACTTCCCATTCGGTAGATTGAGCCGAAGGGAAAAGGATCTAAAAAGTTAGAGTAGTGTGAATTAGCTGCTTTACTTTAAGTTTGAGTTGTTTTTCAAGTTTTTGCTTTCTTTTCATTTTCAGCAACAAGGATACTGGGCCATTGTCATTAGTTCGTTTTTTGATGCATTTTGTTTTCTCTTAAGAATTGATTTCATTTCAGTTACTGTAAAGCTTTCTTTTGAGCATTTCTCAAGTTTAGAAATCATCACCATTTACACTCCACACACTTCACACTTCACTTTCATCACCACACA
>APFE030161228.1:135048-177249 GCA_000404065.3 Pinus taeda
CAATACCATGTGCCCCAAAACCATCACTATTTAACCTCGTCAACTTTTGACTCTATCCTGAGTCAAGTTTACCTAACAATTTCCCCCCTTAAACTTGACTTGGGGTCCCTTGACTAATTCCAGCCAAACCTGCTAAGTGAGACAATCCCGCTCACTCTAGCTCTTACCCCCCTCAAAGTTTTTACTCGGGGTATTGTTAACCTGACATTCCCCCTATCACCTAGGTCTAACCCAGACTTTACCGGTGATCACCAAGGGATACACGTGCCTTACCAGGTCTTACAGTAGTATGCCCATTTACATGCAATAATTTTGACTTCATTAATTATTATTTTTTTTTGTTTTGTTTACTGCTGCTGTGATTTTGATCCATCCTCTCAACAGCTGACGGGTTCAATTCTTGATCCCATCAGATTTCGCGTTTTCATGGTCGCTGAATTCATTTTTCGTGATTGCTTCCTTGATCTCGCATTTCAACTCCTGCAATGCTTTCCTCTCTGATTCCTTCAAATCAAAAACGGAGTTGCTCTACTCCTTGAATGAAGTCATCCATGGCTCTGTTACCATTGGGCTAAAATAAATCCTTCATTGAAGGCATACATTCGAAGCCCAAACCTTCAACCATGGCTCTGATACCAATTGTTAAGAAATTTACCCAAGAACATAAATTAATTACTGAGAGAAATAAATATAAAAATTAACTAGCAATAACCATAAACACATAAATACACATGTTTATCCGGGAAAACCCCAAATCCGGGGAAAAACCCAATCATAATGAAATTTCATTATCCTTGGCCAAAACCCTGGCCAATCCGGCCAAGTGAGCCTTCACCGCTCACCTCCAGGCCATGCATTACAATGAAGTCCTTCCAGCCTTTTATAGGCTCCATTACATATAATACCACGGGCAGAATACCATGGGTGCACAATACCATGTGCCCCAAAACCATCACTATTTAACCTCGTCAAATTTGACTCTATCCTGAGTCAAGTTTACCTAACAATAAGAAGAGTAAGAAGGATTGATTGCAGGACCTTTATCGCTTAATGATGACATCACTGCCACTTATTTTTGGAATGACTTAGATAGATCCCTCCTCTCCAGAAGAGAGACTTCCTCTGAGATGGCTCAAAGAGATTGACAAAGTGAACACTCCTTCAATTCCATGATGATCATGTCCATGGACTTGCCTATTAGCAAATGGAGTTCGAAGCAGGATACAATTTTGTTTTAAAATCATCTTCCATGCATCCCAGAGATAACAACAATTACGACACATATTGTTCACTTCCTCCCAAAAGGATGAGACCCATTTCATTCACCTAATTGCAGGTTAGGGAATTCCAACACTAGAGGATGGTCTATGGAATGATCGACATAGGGAATATAGGATGGGCACTATCAACTTTTCTCGAGGATGATAATATCTTGCAGTCATGTTGGAAATTTACGATGTTAGAAATTTGTAATGCACTTGATTGTCTTTATTTGAAAATCTTCATCACACTGTTGAAAAGGTTTTTGTAATAAAAGATCATATATGGTGAAGTTTCAAAGAATTTCTACAACTTGGCACTTTTTTAGAATGCCAAATTTCCAATCCATAAGTATTTATATATATTCACTTTTACCACTCTTGTCCCTCAATGTAAATATGAAGTGGATGCGAATTGAAAGATCATTACTTAGCAATTTAATTTAGATTGAATAAGGAGATGATTTTGAACATATGTAATTTTTGATAAAATACATGGGAGAATGTAGATATATATAAGGTAAACCTGCAATCATATTCTTTTGGGTATGCAGATACATTTTCATTCTCATCCATTGTTAGTTTTCATTTCAATTTTGTTTCCCTTTTGCTTCTCATTTGTGTGTCTTTTTGCAGGTCTTCAATTGCTTGATTTGGAGACTTGATTAAATTAGAATTAGAATCAAATGAGTTGATTACCATTTCCAAGTCACGAACATATCACAAACATTGTCAGGGGAGTATTTTATTTCTCATCGGAATTTGTGTGCTATGTATTGGTTCTTATCTTCATACTTCATGTCATTGAAAATTTGCAAGATGAGCCAATAATCATTTTTATTTCTCCTTTTTGCAGCTAAAATAAAATTCTTGACTCCTTCTTGTTCATATTTTCCATAATCAAAGGAAAATCGCAAAGTTGTAAAAGTACTCTCGTCCATGATTTAACCTCTTCCCATTCTAAATCTTACATTTTTCAATTTGAGTTAAATCTTAGCACTGCGCTCATTTATCTTGCAGCCACTTTAGTAACATTTCTTCCTCCTGATATGATTCACAACCTCTAACTGCTAAATCTCAAAATATCAGTCCTTTTCTTTTTGTTTTATTTTAAGGAGAATAACCTTTCTGAGATATTTTCCTTGTGACTTAGAACTCGCAGGCTTCTCGGATTCTCAAATCTGTACTATATCAGAAGTATCTTAAATATTTTTTTAGATTTATCATCGAATAGTTCAATTCCTCAAAACCTGAGAAGCACACTGTATGAAAAGCATTTTAAATTATGTCCCGGAATTTTTAGCCCAAGATCCAAGTGGTAATTTTCTTGATTGTCATGCCAATTTTTCATCATTCAGCAATAAAATATTTAATTAGGAAAATGGACCCCACTTCACTGTTTTCTCTTGGAATTCACGATCTTGGAGTCTTGTAAGACAATTTAAATTACAAAATGGGTTCCAAGATTTTTGATACCAAATTTATTCCCCCTCTCTCATATTTATTGATCTCAGACTCCTTTTCTCAGAAAATTATTTTACAAAAAAAACTTACGATATTTATCTTTTGAGACTCCTATTTACCTCTATACTGAGCTTCCTTAATATCTTGAACCCATGAAATATCAGATTAATGTAATCTCATAGGCTTCTAGTCAACTCATTCATTATTTGATAATCTGGCCTATTTGTCATAACGACATGGAGTCCTCTTTGATTATCCCTGTATCTTCATGTTGACTTCCATTTTATGTGTTCAAGAGCTTGGATATATTCTTAATTATAATTTCAACAAACTTCCAGGAATTAATTCCCCGCGATGACTAAGTGACTTCAAATATATCCATCTTATATGTTGTGTGCACATGAATCATTATGGTTGGGTATGCATTAATTCAGCCTGGAGCCATAACTGTTCTTTAAGTACATTTTTATTAAATGCCAAAATATTGGAAGCATTGAAATCTCGAGTCTCCCCAAAAACCTAACATTTCAGAAATAGACCCACCCGAGATCTTGTAATTTCTGTATAATTCCCTTTATCACTTCTTGTTATCTCAGGATCTCAAAATCTCGCAAGTATGATTTGAATCTAATTTTGAAGTCCTTTTGAGAACCTAGCCTCTGAGTGACGTCATTTTCACCTTGTATAGATCTATAGGATTTTGGCTCCATTTATTCCTTTTCACTCAAATGCATGCATTCTTGGCTTATGTTAATATTCATATTTTTTTCAATTCATACTGCTCATCAAATTTAAATGCGTAACTATCATTTCAAAGCATTCATTATGTTAACACAACAAATTGGTAAGAAAATATGAAAACGCAAAGGTAATGGATCATGAGAAACCTATGCTTGAATTCTCTTGTGGTTTTTTTTTTTTTTTTTATATATATCACTCCATATTTATCCTGTAAAATATTTGAGTCCTCTCCATACACACATAAGTGCTACATCGGTTGGGGCCTGACCTTGATTTATGAGATTTTATGAAAACCATGGAGTTGGTATGAAAAATAAAGAGAATAATTATTGTTGCAATTAATAGAGAATCACATCTTAATTTTCATTTCTCATGGAATTTATTTACTTTTGATTCCTTGAACATGAAATATTATATTCTATCTTTATCATTTTCTCTAGTTTAGATTTAATAAGTTATGATTTTGGGCCAATCAAAACTTCATAGAAATCCATCTCTTCCTAGTTTTGATTCCAATGAAAAGAAGAGGTTATCTTTTGTTAGTAAATTTTAACGAAATTCTTCAAATGGTAAGTCTTGTATGCCAATTTTCATTCTTTTCCATTTATTTGAATTTTTGTTTCATTTTTTTTTTTTTAGTTTCACTGATATAAATCTTTGTTTTGCAGGTATTCAAGAATTTTTTCACACCCCTACTAGCTTAGATTTGGAATTCATTCTCCTTGTTGTTTTCTTTTAAGCTTTGAAAGAGTAATAATGATGTTCATCAATTCAACTAAGTTGAGGAGTCCATGAACCTTCAATCGGTGTCACAAGCATTCCTTTTATTAGAAAACTGTTAATATGTTCTTATGTAGACTTTGTTTTGAAACTAAATATTTGCAAAGGGTATAAACTTCTCTTTTGGCTTCATTTTACCTCATGACTGTTATTCACTTTATTGCTTGAGAGCCTTATTTCTTCTAGCTCACAAGATAGAATTCATTAAAATCTCAACATAAGATGAACACACACATGCATGCCTTATTTTACTGTTTTGTTAAGACATTTTTATAGTTAGTCTTGTTAGAGTTGTCTTTTAATTTGGGCTTTCCTTTCATTTTTCCTTTCCTTGTTTAATATATCTGGAGTTTTGTTAATTTCTTCTTTTATTTTGATTTGGATTTGTTTTAATTTTGTTTGTTTGCTTTGGATTTATTTTTGGGATACAACCAAGATTTATTTAAAAATGATTTTTCTTACACAACTTTGGTTGGAAGACATGGGAAAATTTTCATTTGTCTATTTTAATGGGTTTCATTTAGCTTTAAAGGGATAACTTTATGGAATTCTAAGTCCCTCCTGATTTAATTTTTTTTCATCGAGGAACATGTATGTTTTCTAAATAATATTGCTCATATTTTCAAGGAAAGAAATGACCTTGAGTTTAACTCAATGAATCCCTCTCATCCCTCCACTTTACAAAAGCCTCTGAATGAATGGTTGTAGGGAAAGGATATGGGGTCAATATTATGGAAGTAATATATCAATTTTCTTAAGTCTTTATTACCATCCCAGCCATTTAACTTAGGTGCACTATAAACATAGCTCACAAATGTTCTTATCAAAAGGGCAATCAAAAGGGGAAGCATGGGAAGTACGAGCAAACCCGTCAGGGCTATGGATGCTCTTTAGCAGTGGGGAAATTCTTGTATGGAATTAAAGGGCAACTTCATCAAGGTATTGACCAAGCTCGCTCAAAGTGAAGCAATCTTAGATACCATTCATATCGATGGATATATGATTTATCAAAACCTCCCTATGTTTACCTTCTTCTATCACTCATATGAGGTCATCTTAAATATTAAATATTCCACATAATTAGGATTCATGACTTTATACTTAGTATTCTTTAATTACTTATATTTTTTAGCTTATATAGCTTGAATCATTAATGTGGAACCCACAGGAAATGTTTTACTATCTCACAATTTAATAGAATTCCTCACTTTTAACATTTCGTTGAAGTGAAGTCCATCATCTTTTAACTAGAGATAACACGTTTTTCCCTGTGTGTTGCCATTGTTGTGGTGAAATCACAACCCCACCATTTTTAACTTATTATATTTATAATAATAATGGGAACCCTTTAATATTTTTCGTTTGGCGAAGTGTGCAACATTTTTTGTGAGATTTTCATTTTCTTCAGATCTACATTCTAATTGCTTCATTGCATTCATTTTTTGCTAACTTTCCATCAATTCTTGATGCATCTCATTTGGACTCATGGTTTACAAATGGAGCTTATCTGAAGTTCAATGATTTTCACAATCCAAGCTAAAAAATGTAAAAAATGTATAATATTTTAATTTTTGTAAATTGATTAATTTTATGTAAATATGAATTCTTAATTTTTAATTAATTATTACTGTTATTTTGCTAACATTTCTACAGAAGCATCGTAGATGAGAACTTATATATATGTCATAACAAAAATCTATAATCAAATTATATAAAAATCTCAGACCCCAATCTCAAAAGGTACTTCTAATTTCAATTTCAAAACTTACAAGATCTGAGATCCTGAGACTCCTTATTAATAGTGGTTGTAGTTTTTGTGATCAAAATTAATTACAAGTAGTGGTTTTACTTTATATGAGGGGGGAGGTTGTTGGGCACTAAATCTGGCTATCATTCTGTCCATTTTCATCATCCTTTTTAACCCTTTTTGTACTTATTTACCCATGTTGCCATGCTAAACTTATAAGGTAAATATCCATGACTTGTTCGATTGGAATATTTTAATTAATGAAGTAAATTCACGGAGTCTTATCTATTCGCGACACTAAATTGAATGTTTGACCATAGCTTGGAGAACAGGAACTCTCGCTTTAACATTTCGCAACAGATCTGGTAACGGCCAACCCTAAGGAGGCCGCACAGCTGAAGTCAAGATCCCGTGAAACTATTCTTGGGTCGTTTTTCTATCTTGGTTATCTGGTGTTGGTGCCATTCCAACTGATGTATATTTCTGCATATGTGATTACATCGTTTTAGGGAGACTTGTTATTCTCCCGTGCTGTGTATAAAAGAGAGATTGTTCCTATAAATTGAGGTTCTCCCATCGATATTGTAATTACCTGTTACAGATTAATAAAGTATCACCTGTTTTGCTGTTCCAATCTTCTTCGTGACTAATGTAGCCTTCATCATAGAGCTGGGCCCACTCTTCTGATCAGGTGTTGCGTCTTTGTGTGTGTGTGTTATTTCTTAGTTTATGCTTGTTGTTACAGTTCTTTACTATTTATGATTATTTCTGGAATTCTGTAGTGAAATTAATCTTACAACCATGCTTTGAATCTTAACTGTGAATCCTTGGTCGAAAAGGATTGCGCTTTGCCCCTGCATATACCTTGTGTGCTACTTTGAGAGGATACACACCTAGATTGATAAATTAATGTTGGAATAGGGCGAATAAATCATTTGTACTTGGACACCAACATTTTGGTGCCATTGCCAGGGAGGCTAACAAGGTGCAAATAATGATCCAGACCAACTAGAGGGTCAATCTCTCGTCCAGGGGAGAGAACGAGTTTTCTCACTCTGCTTTAGGTCCTGAGTGTAGGTGTTCTTTTTTCTTTTTTATTTTTTCCTTTCTGTTGATTTTGGGCCATTCTCTTGTCTTAGGGGGGAGGAGTCTTTTGATGCTGTGCTCTAGGCCCTGAGTTAGATTTATTTCTTTTAACCCTTGTGTGCTTTCTTCTTGGGAAAAAAACCTAGCTTCTACCCTGGGGATGGAGGAGTCTTTTGACGCCCTGATTTAGATATGGAAGTACTAGGTCTTCCTGTGGTTTGTGTTTATTTTTGGTTCTTTTCTCAGGGAGGGAGGAGTCCTTTAATGCCCTGCTCTAGGCTCGAAACCCTAGATTTTTGTTTTTTTAGCTGCTTTTCTTTTTACGAGTTCTTTCATCTTGGGGAAGGAATTGTCCTTCGACACCTTACTCCAATATTGAAGCATCGTAGGTTCATACCAAGACCTTCCATCATACCAACTTTTGTATGAACAATGAACCAAATAAGAGGGGCAGAGGGAGAGCCCCAAAGAGGGGAGGACCAGTTTTGGGAAGAAAAACCTATATCCAACAGATCATAGCAAAGGTTGAATCAGAAGCATCATCTCGCGTAGCTGTGAGACCAGGGGCAAGTAGAGTGAAGTCTGAAGGATAGTCAATAGAGAAACCAGTGTCGTCTACAACATTATTTTGTGATTCAACACAACAGGTTCATCTAGCAGTGGAAGAAATATCCAGTAGACTTGACCAGGAGAATCTTGCACTGGTGATAGAAGAGGAGGAAATTGCAAGTAGAACATTGATAGGGTCAGGCTACTCTAGTAAGGGAAAGAATGTTGTAGCCAAGGGATCAAGCCATCAGGACACAAGAGAAGGAAACAAGGAAATACTTGCATCACCAAGGGACTGGGGAAGTGCCGCTAAAGAGACTCGAGTCCCAGTATTAAGGAATCCTCTGCTGTCCTCCACAGAGACCATTGAAATCCCCAGTGACTATTGGAAGAGATTTATAGCTCCCACAACCTCCACCATCGATTTTTTGATTGGGGATCTGGGAGCTGGCATGCCTAAAAAGCCTATTCTATTGGTAGCCTTACCAAACTTTCATGGGCTTGTTTCATAAGATCTCAACACATTTATATTTGAGTTTGACATAGTGTGACAGGGGTACGGCTACACAACAGATGCCCAGAAGTTAAAGATTTTTCCTTCTACATTAAAAGGAATGGCTCTGCGATGGTTCATGGGCCTTGGAGGAAAACGCATTTCCACATGGTATGATATGCAGACAAATTTTCTGGAGAAATACTGGGATTACTGTAAATCTTGGAACATCAAGGAGGAACTTTTCAAGTTCACACAAAAAGAAGATGAGAGTTTGGAAGATTGTGTGGAAAGGTTCAAGTACACCTTACAAAGGTCAGGTCATTCTGACCTGGATAAGGAAATTTTAAAGATTATCCTTCTTCGATCCTTTCGAGAAGACTCAATGGAACTATTGAACATTGTGGGAAAGGGAGACATCTCCAAGGAGACATTCGAAGATAGTTTCAATTTATGTATTTAGTGCTCTAGGGGACTTGCAAGAAACAGGCTAGGGATCCAATCAGCAAAGGGGTCTGGTGGGGGTGTTACAAAAGCAGAAATAGGAAACCTGCTAGACAACTTAAGGATAGATATCCTCAATACCCTGTTGGCACAGATGGACACTCTGCAAGTAAAACAGAAGCAGCTGGAACTGGACAGGACCATGGTGATATTTTGCCCGAAGTGCAGAAAGAAGCACCCAGAAAGGGAATGTTCACTAAACTCCAAAGAGGAATGTGCAATTTGTGAGCTCCACCATGCAACCAGCTCATGCCCCTCCTTTCCTGGCCTGAAAGCAGTATTTCAAGGGATGGGGGAGGACATGGAGCAACTATACCTCATGGGGTCTAAGAAGCCATGACAACCTCGACCATTGATGGGAAATCAAAGTATGTATCTAGATCCATCTCAGTATTTCAATAATTTTAATATGAATCCTCAGACCATGACTTATCCCCCCATGCGGCCGCAATACCAGTTTCCACCTTGGCAGCAGTGGAATCCTCAACTCAGTAAAAGCTCTCCATGGGCTCCAACCTGGCGGGGATCCTCTCCTGGGCAGTTTCTCTAGCAAATGCCACAACAACAATCCAATTTCCCTCTAATGTGCCTCCTAGTAACCAAACTACCTGTCCTCAGCTTCCAATGCAACCTAAACCTAACCCTAACAATAAGGGAGCTCATCAAGCTGACGTTCTTAACCTGCCTTCATATAGTATCTCCACTGCATAGTTGTATGAAATGAATCTACGATTAGGGCAGACAGTTAATGTTCAACCTCCTCCAGTTATCATTGAACAACTCGATGGTGAAGGTAAGGAGGCATAACCAATTAGTAAAGATCCAAAACAAACTAATAGAAACCAGACGCTTCCTATGAATCAGCATCAATCTGAACTACCTTACCCAGAGAGACTAATTATGAGTAAATCAAGCCCTCAAGCTCAATTTGATTTATTAGGAGAATTGCAGAATTTATTTGTGAAAATTTCCTTGTTACAAGCTATGAAGGATGTGCCAATATATGCAAAGACTCTTAGGGAACATTGTTCAAAGAAACCTATAAAGAAATATAAAGACCCCCTCACTATTCATGTTATGGGAAAATTATCGGACTTCATGATGGGAAAATCAATGCCAGAGAAATATGGAGATCCAAGGAACCTGATTTTTGACAGTACAGATTAGTGGGGTAGAGATTCCAAATGTTTTGGTAGACCTGGGTGCTACCATCAATGTCATCACCATGGAAACTATGCATGCGCTAGGTCTTCTCAACTTGAAGCGCACGCGTACAGTATTGGAATTGGCAGACCGATCCACAGTCAAAACGGTAGGGAAGCTGGAAGATGTAACAATTTTAGTGGACTCATGGCACTACCTGTTATAGACATATTTGGGAACTACAACCCAAATCTTATATGTCGATAAACTAAGGGCTCTTTAACCCCTAAAAGTGTTGTTTCATACCCTAAAGGATCACGATCAACTGATTACATCATTCCCCAGAAGTTCGATATGAAAAACCACTTAGAACTAGCCAAAACAGGACCATACTAACTGCTCCACTATTAGGGTGCGATGCATACTAACTGCTACACTAGCTAGGTGTGATGAATACTAAAGAAGCCTTCTGTAAGGTGCAATGAGCGAGGATGGACAAATGTCCAAGATATTTTGCTAAGTGGATGCTCATGGAATCTTCTAGAAATTTCTCTTATGACACTTGCCTCTCTGAATTCACCAATTTAGAACCAATAAAAATAAGTGGAATGACACTAAACAAAAACCCAGAGATGACTCACACCCTTGCACACATCTATAAATGGATCCCTCATCTGAGAGATCTAGAGGCTGGAATTTTGTAATTTGTAAGGAAGTGCTGATAGTTTGTCTTTGAGAAGGAGCATTGTATTGTTGGTTGATCTTGCTTTTCATGAGGTGAAGAGGGCTTTGACGTTGGGAGGATGATGCTGGATCAGACAGCTGGGTTGTAATTCTCCCTTCTACTGTAATAAAGTTCTTTGAGTTTTCCTCCATACAATCGTGTATTTGTGAATCTGGTTATTTTTGAATGCCATTGTATGCTCAGTGTATTTCTGATTCTGCATTGTTTATGATATAATAGATCAAGATGCTTTGATGGTGTTTTGTTACTTTGTTTCTATAGATATTCTCTAAGCGTGACAAGTAGGAGATGAGTTGCAAGCTCGATCAAGGGAGAGAGAAATCAAGCAAGGAGTCAAGCAAAAGATCGAAGTTGGTTGCTTTGCTTCTCTCTTATCTATCATACATAGAGGAAATCACAAATTGCTTTAATTGTTTATTTCTAGGATAGCTGCCAATCCTAGTGGGACTAGAGGATCGAAAAGACACTAGTTTTCCTGGAAAAAAATGGCGGCCCCACTGGGGATCAAATAGGTGTTTGTTTGTTATTGTTGTTTGCTTTATAAACTATAGACAGAGCCTGAAGTTATCTAGATAGCCTTCGAACTGCTCTTTCTTTGCAAGTGCATAGTAGATGAATGTTGCTTCAGTCAATCTCCGGTTTAGTTTATGAAATGAACATTTGACTTAAAAGCATTCTAAATGCCCTTGTGGTAACTCAGTAACCTCCCAAGATCATTCCTTTGTACTTTGCTCTTTACTGTCCATCATAGCTCAGCTTAAATCACTGAAATTAGCTGCAAATTTGAGCCAAAACCCACCCTAGTTGCGCTCCCTGTCCCATCGCACTGTCTGTCACTGTCAACCAGTATGCATCACGCCTCTCGAGCCTTAAAGGTGCGATTCATCCCTATTTCAGTGAAACCCAGGTGCGATGACTGACTGAGTCTATCTTCCTCCTTGAAATTTGGGTTTTTGGTCCTTGTTTTCAGCTTTGTTTAGTTGATCTGCTGCTTATGAACAATACCTCATTGTTGAATCCTGCTTGCATTACATAGATTAGCGTCAATTGATTAGGAATAGTAAATTGTTTTATGTATTTTTCCATCATTTACTATCCTTTGTCAAAAAGTTTCTTAAATCAATCTGTCGTTTTGATACAAAAGTGTCATAACTGTCGTTTTGTGTCAAAAAGAGAAGTGTCGTCAAGTCTCCTTTCTCTGAATAGTCGATTGAACTTTTTGTCATGTATTTGATTTGATTTATTATTATTCGAAGTGTAGAAAATGTTTTCTATTCAAAATTGAAAAGTGTCGTTCAGTCTTCCTTTCTATTTTGAAAAATAAATTGTTGAAATGTCGCTTTGAGTGAAATGTTTTAGATCTATACTTAGTTTTCCTTTTTGGCATTTCTCACATTAAGGGAACGAAAAAAAATACATGCATTTTACATTTGCATTTAGCTTGTGTGCAAAAAATGATTTAGGAAAGTGCATTTAGAGTGTGCTCTTTGCTCTCTGTTTGAAAGAATTGTAATTTTCTTTCCTTAGTAGCTAGGATTTTCATTGATCAAAACAAACAACAATTGCTTATCATCGTAGATTGCATTTTTAGGAATTTCAAATCAACATCACACAGTGAACCTTGAAAGACAAGCTTTTAAACAAGATCAACTCTAAAATAAATCTCAATGAACCTAATAACGCTTTGGAACCTAACGTAACACCTAAAGGTCTAGACTAGAGACGTGCTCCGGCGTCGTAAAATCTAGTAACTATCATTTTCATCGAAGGTTGGGTGATTCCTCCTCTTTGCTGTGCTCCCTGTACCGTCGAGTATATATTGGGAGACCACAATAGGCTTACATCCTTTATCCATAGGAAGCCATGTCTGTCGCCTTATCGATCGCAATGCACTGAACACAGCATTAGGGAAGATTGACTGTCGTACGTAAGTCCTTGGTAATTTCTCTTTAATTTATCACCGAGGTGTATATTGCAGTTTTGTGATTGGTTTGGTAATCCCTCTATCTAGATTTCTAGAGTAGTCACTTTCATTCCTTTTCGACTCCTTAAAATAAAAGGTCCATCTAAGCACTTGTCACTTTAGGCTCATTAAAAATCGAAGGCGACTAGAGTCATCTTTAGCTTTTTCTCGACTCTTAAAAATTGAAAAAGCAAAGTTGTGTCAAAGCGTCATTAAAATTTATTAAATTCTGAATAACATCCCTATTCCTTCGTTGATCGTAGGTTGAGATAATGGAGTCCACCAATCAAGGAATCCCTGTCGAAGGGAATCCTAGTCCATTTTCCTCTTGGGGAAATATTGGTGCTCCATATATGGCTATGTTGTCCCTTCCAAGAATCACAATTGGCCTGCCAGTATGGCTATTCTCAACCTCAGTCGTTCAAAATGTCATGATTCCTCAAAAACTGAATCAGCAACCAGTTAATACTGAAGTTGACCCTTCACCTTCTTCTTCATTTGTTTCTCCCTCCCCTTCTTCCACTTCACTTGGTGAAAATAATGATGCTAGTAACCATGTGACTGAGAAGAAAAATAAAGGGAAGGAGAAGAAGAAGAAGTCAGTTAAGAAAGGGGGAAATCATGCAGCATCTGGTGAAAACCTGCACACTAAGCTTTTCAAACCGAAATATCTATGCATAATTTATAGAGGATACCATCTTCACCGAGAATGTCCATGCATTCCTTGGATCTTGAGAGAATGGTCCCCCCATTCACACCAAATGGTTTCATCAACCTTTGGTGATCACGTTGATAACACACCATCAACTAGTAATAATGGGCAGAAAAGACGGGTCCAAATTCCATGAAAGTTATGTGAAGGGGATCATACCCTTCCTCGTTGTCCTTTACTAGATGAAGCTAAAGGAGTCTTGCATAACCGTCCTACTTCACCACACGGACTTCCACCTGGATACCAGAAACTCGCCCCAAATCCTTTACTAGTCGAAAATCTGACTGACATAACTCAACTGTCGGTCAAAGCACTTATCATTGAAAGTGAATCTTCTGAGTCCATACCGGACCAAAGTCAATAGGTCGAAATTGCAGTCGAGCCAGTTTTACCTTCAGAAGGTCCACCTTTAGATGATACCATTCCCAAATAGAGTGAGAATGATACTATTCAAATTCTTTTTATCACTTCAGAGTCTGATGAACTTGGGGGCAATCCACCCATTCCTTCGTAACAGGAAGAAAATCCCCCAGTTCCCACTACTCAAGGGGTTATTTCAACCGTTTATTCGGTTCCCCCTCCAATCAGTCTAGTCACTTCCTTTGATTGGAATCGACTAGAAAGATCCTTCCTTCCTTCTAATGTACCATTTTGAATCATAGTACAAGCCTACAAAATGATCGTGTCTGGTACTATCGTAGATGAAGGGGCATCAATGAGTATCCTTTCCTCAACTGCTTAGAAAGCGCTTGGTTTGCCATCGCTTATGCCTATCATAAACAATTTGTCAGGCTTCAACAAAGGAACGAGTTGGCCATTAGGGATCCTTCTTAAGTTACCCATAACTTTGAGAAGGAAAACCATTCACTTGAATGTGATGGTAGTCCAAGGACCTTTAGATTACAATCTACTCCTTGGACGTGACTATGTTTATAACATGGAAGCTATTGTTTCAACACTCTTTCAAATGATGTGTTTCTCGCATGAAGGAAAAATTGTCACTATTGACTAGCTTTCATTTCCTAGTTCAAGCATAGCTCCAAGTCGGTCATCATCCCTAAATGGTCCTTTTGTGTCAAGAATGTCTCTTCAACCTTCATTCCATTGACCTGATTGCTGGGAGTAATCTGGTGAATGTAATGAAGCTTAGGGGGCATGCACCCTTGTCTATTTTGAGACGAACATAGCTGAAAAGATAAGTTTCCTTGTAGGTTATGTGATTGGAAGTGCCAAACCACACCATTCACCTTTGTCTATTTTATGGATGAAGCCAGGAAACGTTTTGACCGCGGACTAAAACCATCCTGCTTAACCACAATGATTTCCATATGGTTACTAAGAGACTCTCCTTTTCATCATGCTGGGGGCATGCAACTTTTTCAATTTCATTTTCTAGCCTTTTAGCTTTTTAGCTTTTTAGTTTTTTAGTTTTTATCTTCTTAGGTTAGGTGATTGGTCTGACACACCATTCACTATTTTCTGCGCTGCAGACGAAACAAGCGAAGTGTTTTGTCCAGCTGTTGATGAAACTATCCTACCTAACCTTAGTAGTTCCTTAGCTTTCTAGTTTTTCTAGCATTTTTAGCTTTTTAGTTTTGTTGTTTGTAGCTTACATGAAAATAAAAACTAAAAATGAGCAATGTTATCGCATGGTTCAAGCTCATTAAAAAATAAACCCACCACTAAGCATATGTTACCGCAAAGTTCAAGCTCATTAAAAAATAAACCCGCCTTCAGTGAACGACCTTTGTGATTGCCATTCTATTAGCCTTTTGAGCCTTGATTGTGTTCTGCGATCACCTCCATCCTTTTGGCCGATCAAATGCTTCCACTTGATTGTTTACCCTTTTGAGGAATAGCTGCGATGAGTGGTACTATTATCCAACCTTTTCATGTCACCATGTTTTGAGAAGTTCCAAGCTTACTCGGAACCAGTTGCTACCCTAAACGCCACTCATTCCTAAAAAACGAGTCTCCTTTAAACTCTTTTCAGACTCGTTAAATATGAAAAGATTGTTGAGCTATTGGATTTTCCAGCTCGTTAAAGTAATTGAAATGCCATCCCTCCTGTATATTTTAATCTTTTTCAGACCTGAGGGATTATCTCACAAAAACATTCGTCTGCTTGTCTTTGTCGGCTCGCTAAAGTGATCGAAAAGGCATCCCTTTCGTATTATTTTATCCTTTTTTGGACTTAAGGGATTATGCTACGAAAAAGAACTGCTAGAGTTTCCTTTCCGTCCCTTCTCAAACTCTCTAAACATGAAAAGGACCGAGTTGTCTTTGTCATTAAACTCATTAAAACAATAGCGACGAACTTATCCACCCAGGCAAGAATGAGTTTCACTGTCACTAGACTTGCTAAAGAGTAGCGATAGGTTTGCCCGAAGGACAAATTATAGAACAAGCATATGTTATCCTCCTCAAGCTTGACAAAAATAAAGAGGTACTGGTCAACAATGACTAGGGAAAAGGGGAAAAAAACTTAAAGAATTTTATGGTAGTTGGTCGCTCTTGAACATGACACTTTCACTCTGTCACCATGATTGAGTCAGGTTGGGTTATTCTGTTCACTGATCATTTCACCATTGGTCCTCCACACCATCCATCATTTGGGGTTAACGCTACCAATCCATCTTAGTGTCGCCGATATGTTCAAGAGAAGTCATTCAGTTGGGAAACCACCATCCAGTTAAATTCCTCATCCACTGCAATACCTTCACCCTCCATTTTTCATGACCGCCATTCCTGAACCTTGTTTCGACAAATCGTTTTCACCTCCAGAAAACAATTTGCTTCATTTTGTGTTGTAGATGTGGGATACATTAAGGCCCTCCTAAGACGGGTCACTTCTTGTCGACATCAACTCATTCTCCAAGAAGTTGACTTAGAAACAACCCTTTCAGTACTTTGAAGCTTGCATGTCTCAATAGCAAGTTTCTCACTTCCGACGATAGGTTGACATCACTGGCCTTCGACCGAAAGATTTTGCATCGTGTGTGACATCAGATCATATATTCACACGACGTGACTTGTAATGTAGTACCTTGAGGGTCATCATCATTATCGGTGATTCCTCTCACGTCTGTTAATAGCTTATATTATTGGCTGGTAAACAGGTGATGTCTTTCCATGTTGGACTTCAGAACATCTCTTCATGTGGATCGACTTGTACTTCGAGTGAATATTGAACGAGTTTGAAGACCCCAAATCTAGTTTCATCCATCAGGCTCCGATATATTTAGGAATACAAAGACATCAAGCGTACATAGAAGCTGCACAAATGGTCATCCAAGCTAGGGATGATGACTGTACATATAAAGAATCACCTGTCTGCAACTGTAGATGATTATCTGTTCTATGTACATGAAAATGAATTTATAAAGCTAAGCATGGGAATTCCCGCCTTAGCTAGATCATGAAAATAATATGATGTATCTTATACAAGTCACCTTCTAGTTCGAATACCTCGGATCCTCATGATAAAGCATGTCACCTGACATCAAAGATTTATGACTTCATGCTTCAGGGGGCAACTATTATAGACATATTTGGGCACTGCAACCCCAATATTATATGTTGATAAAATAAGGGCTCTTTAACCCCTAAAAGTGTTGTTTCATACCCTAAAGAATCATGGTAAACTCACTACATCATTCCCCAGAAGTTCCACTTGAAAAACCACTAAGAACTGGCCAAAACAAGACGATATTGACTGCTCCACTATCAAGGTGTGATGCATACTGACTGCTACACTAGCTAGGTGTGATGCATACTAAAGAAGCCTTTTGTAGGGTGCGATGAGCGAGCATGGAGAAATGTCCAAGACAGTTTGCTAAGTTGATGCTCATGGAATCTTCTAGAAACTTCTCTTATGACACTTGCCTCTTTGAATTCGCCCAGGGATGAGTAAGAGATCTAAGAAATATCCAAGTGGAACCAAGAACAACAAGTGGAATGACACTAATAAAAAACCCAGAGATGACTCACACCCT
Organism: Pinus taeda; assembly: GCA_000404065.3. Taxonomy (NCBI): domain Eukaryota; kingdom Viridiplantae; phylum Streptophyta; class Pinopsida; order Pinales; family Pinaceae; genus Pinus; species Pinus taeda. Next base: position 152,230 of record APFE030161228.1, read on the forward strand.
TGCACACATCTATACATGGATCCCTCATCTGAGAGATCTGGAGGCTGGAATTTTGTAATTTGTAAGGAAGTGCTGATAGTTTGTCTTTGAGAAGGAGCATTGTATTGTTGGGTGATCTTGCTTTTCATAAGGTGAAGAGAGCTTTGATGCTGGGAGGATGATGCTGGAATAGACAGCTGGGTTGTAATTCTCCCTTCTACTGTAATAAAGTTCTTTGAGTTTTCCTCCATACAATCGTGTATTTGTGAATCTGGTTATTTGTTAATGCCATTGTATGCTCAATGTATTTCCGATTCAACATTGTTTATGATATAATAGATCAAGATTCTTTGATGGTGTTTTGTTACTTTGTTTCTATAGATATTCTCTAAGTGGGACAAGTAGGAGAGGAGTTGCAAGCTCGATCAAGGGAGAGAGAAATCAAGCAAGGAGCCAAGCGGAAGATCCAAGTTGGTTCCTTTTCTTCTCTCTTATCTATCATACATAGAGGAAATCACAAATTGTTTTGATTGTTTGTTTGTAGGATAGCTGCCAATCCTAGTGGGACTAGCATATCGAAAAGACACTACTTTTCTTGGAAACACTACCCCATAGATTTCCTAGTATTACATACGCAATCTTCAGTAGGCGGTCATCCTCTGATTTTGGGTAGACCATGGATGGCTACTGCAGATGCTTACATTGGGTGCCATTTAGGGAACATGGTTATTTATAATGGGCATAACACTAAGAATTTGGTGTTATATCGACCTGCAAAACCAAATCCATCAATCAAGCCAGCAGGTGGCAAGAAAGCCTCAACTAGGAAAGAACTTGAAATGGAAAATGAGGAAGTGAGAGCAGTCCTCACTATTGGATAGGCCCTATAGTTGAAAATAGAATCAGAAGATGATGTAGTCACTTCCTTCATGGATGATCCTTGCTTCATTTCAGAGCCAAACCAGCAAATCCTAAAATCTATCCTAAGCTATGAAACTCAGGAAATTATTGAAACAGTGGGAGGGCTAGAGGAACCACCTGTTGATGCACCTAATGAAAGCATTCAAGTAGAGATAGAACTAGGAAAAACCATGAATATTAATCTGAATCTATTAGAATCCTAGAAGAAGTAGCTGGTAGATGTTCTTCGGAAGTATAAAGAAGCGTTCACCTGGGATTATTCAAATATGAAGGGGATACCTGCCAACCTATGTACCCATTGTTGGGCCGTTAATATGCCATTATTATTATCACTTTTGAACACTTATTCCACCTATTTTTACCATTCTTCATCACGCCATTTATCATAATTTATCATATAAATCTATTCTACAATGATTTATGCTCTTATGGATGAATATTATTTATTCTCCTTTGTTTCTAATAAATTGATAATTATGCATGATTTTATCAATGATAGTTTTAATAAATTGGTTGTAACATTATTCACCATTTTTAGCCTCCAATACAATTTCTAAATTGAAGATTTGATCATTAAATATTCCAACTCAGGAATTCACTGGAATAAGAAGTGATAGTTTTACGGTTGAGATTTTGGGCAAATGAAGAAGAATATGGAAAATTTGGAACATGGGTTTTGTCCAGAACGGACCAAATTAAATTTATTGAAGAACGGTTTGCCCAAATTCAACTTGTATTGAGAGAAACACGGGTTTCTTTGAGCCTAATTTTCTTAGATTTACTCTGTGGCCATTTTCCAAATCTCAACTGCAAAGCCAAATTTTCCTTGCTCTTGTTGAAAGATGGATGGAAATATATTTTCTTGTTGATCAATTGGTTAGAAACAATCCAATTTTGTGATAGAAATCATGTTGTAATTATCTCTGTTGTAACTTTTCTCTGATCTCTCTCTATTTACATGAAAATAGAGATCAGAGATGGAGGGAGGATTCAGAATTGGAAATTCAAGAATGATGATGGGATAGGATAAAATAGGAGGAAAAGGAGATTGTTGCATTGACATTGTAATTCTCAAAGCTTCAACTGTTGTAATGATTTCAAAGTTTGATGATGAATAAATAAAAGGGTTGTTGTTCATTCTTCTCATCTGAAGTAGCCCAGTAGCATCCGCTGGCGGCTAAGGGCCCAGCCTCTGGTGGAGTATGTTGTTGCTGTATTATATCTTTCAAACTTCCACTGTGTGATGGTTTGATTTAATTCCTATTTCTTTGAATCGTATTGCCTTACAGTTTCATGTTTTTGCAACGAGATGTTATAATATTTTATGAAATTGTTTTATTGCACAAGTTGATATTGAATCACGTGGCTGTTCTTTTCCATCATAACAAAGATTATTATCCTTTTCTAATTATATTGTTATGCTATTCATCCCAAATATAAAGCTTCGCTGTGCTATTTCAATTATGGTTTCATTCCATTTGCTGTTCTGTTTGATTGATATTCATTATAGACTGTTGGCTATTCGATTCCTTTAATTACAGTTTGCTGTCCATTTAATTTGCTATTCATTTCTGATTGATTGCAAAGAGTTTGCTTTTGAAGAGTTTTCCTAATTTACTTTCAATAGCAGCTTTAGTTCAATTTCTATTTCCTTTTCATTGCTTTAAAGCAGGACTATCAACTGTAGAGAACATTGGTTACTGCTTCCTCGTTCTTAGATTGATTGTATTGTTCTAGTTTGATTTCAATTGTATCAATCTCTAGAGGAATGAGTTATTGCTACTGTATCCTCGATTGATGTTTGCTGAGTGAATAGTTGGATTTCATAGCATTTGAGTTTATGTTGTTGTGATTAGATTTCTTTTCAAGCATCCATTTACTTTTAAGCACTATACTGCAAAACATTACTCTTGAGTAAATAGCCACCTCAGACTGAGTACACTCTTGGAATAAAAAGTTGTCCCTGGGTTGATAATTAATGTGAAGATAATTAGGAGTTAAAAAGTCACATTTTTATCGCTCGACATTTTGGCGCCGCTGCCGGGGAGAGTGTAGCTATTTCTAAAGAGTAGTGTGCATCTGATGAGTGCCTGTTAGGAAAGAATTGGGTATTAAAAACGGAAGGTAAGAACTTGCGTATGGAGCATGTAGAAGCCCTACTCCCCCTCCCACTTTCCAACAGAATTGTTAAAAAACTTAGGGTAAATGTTTGAATGACTAAAAAAAAAAAATTAGAAATTTTGAAAAATAAATCTCATGATTTCACTTAAGTGGTGATGTAAGCACCTCCCATTTCACTAACCAATTGACAGGAAAATTTGAAGAAGGAGCCTCAAAGAAACACATGAAGAACATCTTCTATTATGGTAAGAATTGGGTCACATTTCTACTTTTGAATTTCCTATCAAAGATCTAAGAGGACTGACACAAATGCACATAATTCCCCTATCTTCTCTACCAAATTTTCATGGCTTGACAAATGAAGATCTAGATACATTCATATTTGAGTTTGAAATACTTTGTAGAGGATATGATTATTACACTAACGATCAAAGGTTGAAAGTGTTTCCTCTTACTCTAAAAGGAGCAACTCTCTTATGGTTCATGAGCCTAGGTGGGAACTACATCCAAACATGGGAGGACATGAAGAACATATTCTTGAAGAAGTACCAAGACTATTGTAAGGCCGATGAAGATATTTTTGATATGATACAAGGGGAAGATGAAAGCTTGGAGGACTATGTAGATCGATTTCATTACAACCTTCAGAAATCAAAGCATAAGCATTTGGAAAAAGAGATCTTAAAAACACTCCTTCTTAAAGGAATCAAAGATGAATTTTTAGAACTCTTAAATTTGATAGGAAAAGGTGATGTTTTTCAGTTGTCATATAATGATGTTTGTGAATTGTGCATAAGGTATTCAAGAGGAATCTCCAAGGCTGGTAAGAATCCTAGAGATGTTTTTTCTTTGTTTTCCAAATCTGCTATAAGAACAAGAGACATGAAAGCTGAAATCAATGCTTTATTTGAAAATTTTAAAGTTGATTTTATTAGCTCTCTAAGTTCAAAATTGGATGCTTTGTAGGTTCAGAAAAATCAAGAAATTGATGAAGTGTTTTTCCCTCTCGACTAAAAGGAGCATCTCATAGATAGTTGTTCTTCCTTATCTAGGATGGAAGTATTATATCGAAGAGATGAGGAAGCTGCAACAAGGTCAAAAGAATGGAAATCATGGCCTACAGATATGGTTCAAAACACTTCTTCTCCATTCTCTTACTTGCATAATCCATTATGGAATACTAATGTGTTAGGGAAGCCATGTCAATCTCAATATAACCACCACCAATCTTGTCCACAAGTTTGGCATGGTTCACCTTAGATTGCATGACTACTCTCCCTCATCTTGTAGCACAAACATATTCTCCATATTCTTCACTAGCTCTTCCAAAACATCTTGCTTGCCCATCAAAATCATTCACACAACCCAATCAACCACATCATCAAAATGCTCCATTCCATACACAATTTCTTGCTCAACTCATTCCACACCCTCACCACAATAAACTAGTACGACATGCTTACAATGTTGAACTGCAAAATTTACCCACCCTTCCCACCCATTCTATCTCACATGCACCATTGGAGAAAACTTGTAATGATATTCAGAATGTTTCAAATTCAAAAATTGTAGAAGCTATTGAAAAAAATGAGGTTTCTTTTAGTTTGCATTAACAAACCATTTTAAAAGCTCAAGAACTTCATGATATGATGGCTATGGGAAATCCATAAAGTAACAGATACATTGAAGATTGGTTTCACTCCATAAATTGTTTGTAGCATCACTCCATACTTCAACAATTTTTGACACCATCTTTTTAAGGGAAGTTGTCTTCTCATTCCCTAATATTCATTAATATGCATTTTTCAAATTTGGGTATGTACATATTTGAAGCCTCATTTCGAAAATCGTTCCACTGGAAGTACTCATATACGTAGTCATATTCATTTTTCAAATCAAAATAGGTTAGTGTAGAAAATAAAATAAATAAGGGAATAAATAAATGCATTTTGTTTTTTTATGTAAAACTAGTTGTTTTTTGTTGCAACACGCTATCGAAATCAACATCGGTGATAAATTTTTCAATTCATTTGTGTATGTAGATGAATTATAATGGAAATAATAGTTCTACAAACACTCATATTCATTTTTATTACCGATTTGAAAAAATGCTTCAATATCATATTTTTTGGCTTGCGGGCTTGATGAAATTTCTGGAAAAACAGTCGGGATAGTCATGTTTTGAGGGACCAAAATGGAATATTTTTAAAAAATATTCCTATTCTAAGTATACCTTGATGTATAATTTCCAACCCAATTTGAATCACTCAATTTGGATTTGAAACGAAAAAGTTAGAACCAAAACATTGACAGGGTGTTTAGCGGGCAGCTCAGGAACATAGTTGGGACAATTGGTTTTTGGAGGCCTAAATAAATGAATTTTTAAAACCTGTTTTTCTGGTAGATGCCCCTATGAATCTAGTATATAATTCAATTTGAATCAATTATTTTTGATATCGTATGGGGAAGTTATGATCAAAATACTAACTGTCTATCGTAAATCAGCACTCTTAAAACTCTGTTTTCCGGCTGTTCCTTATATTATTTGACCTATCAATTCTTCTTGTCTTCAAAAAATATTTCTATTGGAGATAAATAAATGAATATAATTTAATTTCCAATTTGAATCATTTGAATCTGACATCAAATGAAGAATCTATGCTTAAAATATTCACTGTTGTTCTAAATGGGGTAGTTGAAAATGACTCTCTTATGCAGGTTGTTCTAAGTAAAATTGACATATCATATCATTGAATTTTTAAAACATGTTTATATTAAAGATAAAAATTTGAATTAGATCTCATCTGGTTTTGGAATCACTCAATTTGGATGGCAAACAAAGAAGTTGTGATTAAAACACTGCAGGCTAGCATGATTGGCCACTGCGCTCTCGCAGGGGACAAATAAATTTTACTTTGTTATTTTCTCAGTGGATTTTTTATACAGAGTAATTACTTGTTTTTTTGTATAATTTTTGGATTAGGGGAGCCCGATCACCTCTCTTTCTTCATGATTTAATGTTTTATTTCAGGTAGACACTCGTTTTTTTGCAGGTCCTAGGAGAAAAAGAAGGCCAAATTATGGACGAGTGATTCTTGAAAGAAATTTTAATGAAACAAGGGAATTTCATTCAACTCATTACCCAACGGATTCATAATAGAAGAAATCAAGAATTGTTTTCCATTTTAAGATTCATGTCATGTCTTTGCTACAAAAACATTTTTCACAGAGATCATTTTTTACATAATATCATAACTGTTGTAACTTAATTTATTTATTTACATACTGTTTTTAAATAAAATGTTGTTTATTTTCTGATTTCTCTTATATTTTATGTTTTAGGTGTTGCTTCATTCAAATTATAGCTCATCCTCATCATCAATACAGTGAACAACTAATTCATTCCTTGCGTGCTTGCATTTTATGCTTGTGCATTTCGCTGTTCCTTTTCTGAAGGAACAACATTTGTGTGCACTTTTGTTGTTTCTGCTGTTCCTTTTCCAAAGGGACAACATTTTCATTTTGTTGTTCCTTTTTCAAAAGAACAACACCTTTTGTTCCACTGCTCCTTTTCCATGGTTCATTTTGTTGTTCCTTTTCAAATGGAACAACACTTACGCACTTTCACATTTTGTTGTTCCTTTTCGAAATGGAACAATACTTCTGCACTTTCACATTTTGCTCTTCCTTTTCGAAATGGAACAACACTTTTGCACTTTCACATTTTGCTGTTTCTTTTCAAATGGAACAACACTTATGCACTTTCCCATTTTGTTGTTCTTTTTCAAATGGAACAGTACTTCTGCACTTTCACGTTTTGTTGTTCCTTTTCGAATGGAACATCACTTCTGCACTTTCACGTTTTGCTGTTCCTTTTCGAATGGAACAACACTTCTGCACTTTCACATTTTACTGTTCCTTTCCGAATGGAACAACACTTCTGCACTTTCAGGTTTTGTTGTTCCTTTTCGAATGGAACAACACTTCTGCACTTTCACATTTTGCTGTTCCTTTTCGAATGGAACAACACTTTTGCACTTTTACATTTTGCTGTTCCTTTCCGAATGGAACAACACTTCTGCACTTTCATGTTTTGCTGTTCCTTTTCCAAATGGAAAAACACTTCTGCACTTTCACATTTTACTGTTCCTTTTTGAATGGAACAACACTTTTGCACTTTCACATTTTTGTTATTCCTTTCTGAAAGGAAAAACACTTCTGCACTTTCACATTTTTGTTGTTCATTTCCGAAGGAACAACACTTTCACATTTTTGTTATTCCTTTTTAAAAGAATAACGTTTTCGCATTTTTTTTATTCCTCTTAAGGAACAACACTTTTTCACATGAATTTTTTTCGCTGTTCCCTACAGGGAACAAAACTTTTTTCGTGTGTATTTTTGCTTTTTGATGTGCATTTTCTTTGCTGTTCCGTACAAGGAACAACACTTTTTTTTGAGTGTTTTTGTTGTTCCTTCAAAGAAACAACACTTTGGGAGTATTTTCGAGAGCAACCCTTCCTTCCTCTTGTCGGATTATTCCTAGTTCATCTCAACCACATTTTACTGATTCCCTTTGATGGCATGAAGTACACTATTTTTATGAGAACAAGAATTATGAATTCTATTGAAGCGAGTTAATATTATTCACGTTATGATATTTAATAGGATAGCTCCATGATGATAGATTATTTTCAAAAGGGACACAATTATTTATATACTACTTTACTGCATTGTTTTCTGTTGAACATGATGTTGATTGATTATCTTAATACCATGTTGGTTCCACCCTTCCTGGTTATAATCTTCTTTGTCTGTAATAAATGAGATTATGGGTATATCTTTTCTATTGACATGTTCAACTTCTTCCACCATCTCTACTCTTAAGGAGTACTGATCCTCCCTCTTTTTATCATAAAAGTGTGTAATAACAACAAAATTTTGTTCGCAGATGGAGGATAGGGGGTCTTATTACGAGCCAGCCTACCATGTTCATAAGTCTGTAACAAAGTGACATTCCCATTATGGCCACCACACCAGGGTTATGATCCATTAGATAACCAAATTATCCTTGGAACAGGAGGTCTTATCACGAGCCAGCTTGATCACTTTTGCTCCATCCCAGTGAATGGTAGTGTGGTTATCTGGTTACCACACCAGCACACTGATCTCTTATGTAGAACAACATTGGAACTCTCCATTTAAAAATTGAGGATCCTGGCTCATATGGGTTAAAAAGAAACCCTGCCAAGGCTATGGACGCCTGCTGGCAGCAGAGGCTCTGCTTATGGTATTGAAGTTATATCTTATCATGAATTATTACTATAATACCCTTTTCTTATTTTTTCTTTTTATCGGAGAAGTTATTTCCCTAATTTTCCTTATTTCGAACCTTTACGCATGCAACATTGTTTTATGATCAATCGCATCATTTTTCAGCTAGAACACCATCAGTAAAGCATATTTTTAGCATATTGTTGTTCTTTTTCCTTTTTTCGCATAACTTATCATCAATCCAAAGCATCCTATCTCTTATTCATAACTATCTTTACACACTCTGTTCTCATTATCACCATAACTCTCACCATCCTATCATTGATATGTGTACTCTGCTTCATTTACTGCTGTATTGTTCATTCCCTTGCCTTGCCGTCAGCACAACACCTTTTATATGCTTTATGCTCATGGAATTCCTTTTCCAATTGGAGGGGGGAATGTATGCATTATGGGATAACATGCAATATGATTACTGCACTCTGCCATAACTTATTGATTTGATAAAATATTAGTATTGCATGTATACAATAGTTTTTCTGATTGAAATTTTTGCATGCATCTTAATCTGTTGCTATTCAAAATTAACAGTGTGGATTCAAGAACATTGTATGCAAAATAGTGATTTGTTTACAGGAAAACAACAAGTATAGGCAGAATTCTATTCGCAGCATGACCAGACTATTGCACCTAATAGAAGAGGCTCACAAGCATGAACCATTGTTCAGAAATGATGTGCTTGCCTGGATTCCACCTTTTGCATCAATTTCAGCACCAACTCTGCCTACATCAACTTCAACAAATGCCAGTACATATACGTCATTCCACATTTTTCTTTTTGGAGGTAAAACTTGAGGTAAAATAGCATAATTTTCTGATTTATTATGAATTTAGGAGAATTTCATGAAAACCCATTTTGAGCATTATTTATCGTCTTTCATTCCACGTCTTTACCACTTCCCATTTTTCAGTGGTATATCATCTTTCAGTTTAGGGAAGTGTTCCTTTCATTTATTTCTTTCTTATAACCAATCATTCACATTCTTTATCATCCATTGCTATTCTTATTCATTCTCAACACCTCCCTCATTCCATGTTGTTTTACACCAAGCATAGAATTCAATAGCTGGTAGTAACCACCTCTATTTGTTTTCTAACATCATATGAGGGCATGCTAATTTTTCAGAGAGGGGGAGGAATTGCTACGCCCGATGGATGTTTTCTACTTTCTTTCTCATTTAAGACATACAATTTCATTTTTACAAAGTGCAGAAATTGATTTCCATAATACTTTTAAAACTATGAGCTCAATTCCTGTGATTTCTGGAAAACACAGACATATCATTAAAATATACAAACCCTGACAATTTCAAGTTATATTGGTTCATAAAATTTCGGAAATCATGCACTATCACCTATAGCCATTTTGTTTATATCTCATGATCCGTGCATCAAAACAATCTGATTTTGGATCATAGAAGCATTAATATAGTAGAAATCTACTTGCCACATTTCAACAAAATCTGGTTTGTAGTTTTTGGGAAAATGGTTAATGAAGTTTGTCGTTACTTATATCATATTTCGCTGCCACTTCATATATACATATCGTTGAATGTCAATGTAAAAATTGTTATGCATTCATGAATATTTCTAAAAGTGAATATTCATTAATTTAGGAAGAATTCATTTGTTCTATCCATTTCATGAGCCGAGATGAACAATTTTTTTATTGCTTGGTTAACACATGGGTTTTGTCTTTGGGTTGCATGAAGCTTTTGTTGCATGAGGACATGCAACATATTGAGTGTGGGGGTATGTTGGGCCGTTAATACGTCATTATTATTATCACTTTTGAACACTTATTCCACCTATTTCTACCATTCTTCATCAAGTCATTTATCATATAAATCTATTTTACAATGATTTATGCTCTTATGGATGAATATTATTTATTCTCCTTTATTTATAATAAATTTATAATTATGCATGATTTTATCAATGATAGTTTTAATAAATTAGTTGTAACATTATTCACCATTTTTAGGCTCTAATACAATTTCCAGATTGAAGATTTGATCATTAAATATTCCAACTCAGAAATTCGCTGGAATAAGAAGTGACAGTTTTGCGGTTGCGATTATAGGCAAATGAAGAAGAATCTTGAAAATACGGAACATGGGTTTTGTCTAGAACGGACCAAATTAACTTTAGTAAGGAATGGCTTTCCAAATTCAGCTTGTATTTAGAGAAACACAGGGTTGTTTGAGCACAATTTTCTCAGATTTACTCTGTGGCTATTTTCCAAATCTCAGCTGCAAAGCCAAATTCGCCTTGATCTTGTTGAAAGATGGATGGAAATATATTTTCTTGTTGATCAATTGGTTAGAAACAATCCAATTTTGTAATAGAAATCATGTTGTAATTATCTCTATTGTAATTTCTCTCTGATCTCTCTCTATTTAAATGAAAACAGAGATCAGAGATGGAGGGAGGATTCAGAATTGGAAATTCAAGAATGATGATGGGATAGGATAAAATAGGAGGAAAAGGAGATTGTTTCATTACCATTGTAATTCTAAAAGCTTCAGCTGCTGTAATGATTTCACAGTTTGATGATGAATAAATAAAAGGGTTGTTGTTCATTCTTCTCATCTGAAGTAGCCCAGCAGCATCTGTTGGCGGCTAAGGGCCCAACCTCTGGTGGAGTATGCTCCTACTGTATTATATCTTTCCAACTTCCGTCGTGTGATGGTTTGATTTAATTCCTATTTCTTTAAATCGTATTGCCTTACAGTTTCATGTTTTTGCAACAAGCTGTTATAATATTTTATGAAATTGTGTTATTGCACAAGTTGAGATTGAATCGAGTGGTTGTTCTTTTCCAGCATAACAGAGATTATTATCCTTTTCTAATTATATTGCTATGCTATTCATCCCAAATATAAAGCTTCACTGTGCTATTTCAATTATGGTTTCATTCCATTTGCTGTTCTGCTTGATTGATATTCATTATAGACTGTTGGTTATTCGATTCCTTTAATTACAGTTTGCTGTCCATTTAATTTGTTGTTCATTTTTGATTGATTGCAAAGAGTTTTCCTTTAATGATTTTTCCTCATTTACTTTCAATAGCAGCTTTAGTTCAATTTCTATTTCCTTTTCATTGCTTTAAAGTAGGACTGTCAACTGTAGAGAACATTGGTTACTGCTTCCTTGTTCTCAGATTGATTGTCTTGTTCTAGTTTGATTTCAATTGTATCAATCTCTAGAGGAATGAGTTATTGCTACTGTATCCTCGATTGATGTTTGCTGAGTGAATAGTTGGATTTCAGAGCATTTGAGTTTATGTTGTTGTAGTTAGATTTCTTTTCAAGCATCCATTTACTTTTAAGCACTATACTGCAAAACATTACTCTTGAGTAAATAGCCGCCTCAGACTGAGTACACTCTTGGAATAAAAAGTCGTCCCTGGGTTGACAAATTAATGTGAAGATCATTAGGAGTTAAAAAGACACCTTTTTATCGCTCAACACCCATCACATATTTATTAAGTAAGACTGTCGTCCTATAAGACAACCGTAAAAAAGAACGAACCCTGCATTGAAAAATGTTGTGAAAGAAGAGCTTTAGAAACTACTAGACGTGGGTTTCATCTACTCTATCTCAGATAGCCAATGGGTCTCACCATTAGTAATGGTCCCCAAGAAAAATGGTAAATGGCGGATCTGCGTAGATTATCATGAGTTAAATAAAGAAACACAGAAGGACCATTTCCCTTTGCCATTTATTGATCAGGTTTTAGACACAGTGGCTAGTAAGAAGTTTTTTTCTTTTCTAGATGGGTTTAGTAGATATAACCAGATCTAGATAGCTTCGAAGGATCAGGATAAGACCACTTTCACATGCCCCTGGGGAACATTTGCATACTGGGTCTTTCCTTTTGGCCTGTGTAATACTCCCGCAACGTTCCAGAGGGAAATTCTGGGAATCTTCTCTGACTTGATAGGTGACAGCATTGAAATTTATATGGACGACTTTACTCCATATGGGGACTCATTTTTGGAAGGGTTGAAAAATTTAGAAAAAGTTCTTGAAAGATGTATACAAGCGCGTGTCTCTCTAAGTACAGTGAAATGCCATATGATGATGGAAGAAGGAATTGTTCTGGGGCATTTTTATCTCAGCTAAAGGAATCAAAATGAACCCAACGAAAATAAAGGTAATTCTGCACTTTCCAACAGCCAAAATGCCCACATAAGTATGCAATTTTATTGGTTGTTTTGGTTATTACAGGCGTTTCATAAAGAATTTTGCAAAAGTAGCACACCCACTATTTCAATTACTAACAAAAGATTCAGAATTTGTGTGGTCAGGTGACTGTGATGCAACCTCTACAAAAATTAAAGAATTGGTCTGTAGTGCTCTAATCCTTAGAGGTCTAGATTGGGCATTACCTTTCCACATTCATATGAATGCTTCTCAAACAACAATTGGTACAGTGTTGGGACAACAAGAGGGTAAAGTACCCTACATAGTCTACTATATTAGTAAGAATTTGGCTCCTACCGAATTAAACTAAATAGTAACTAAGAAAGAATTCCTTGCTGTAATTTACACCATCAACAAATTTTGGCACTACATTACTGGGTATCCTACTTTTGTGCACACTGATCATGCAGCTATAAGGTATTTAATGAACAAACTTGTTACCCCTGGTCACATTACAAGATGGTTGTTGCTACTACAAGAATTTGATATTACTATAGTAGATAAACCAGGGAAGGGCAATGTGGTTATAGATTTCTTATCTAGGATAGAATATAATGGTAAAGACATGGGAATTGAGGATAATTTTCCAGATGAGCATATTTTTACAGTTCTTGCTAACACTCCGTGGTGTGCATATATTGCTAACTATCTTGCTATAGGAAAGGTGCCTCATCATCTGTCATATAAGGAGAAAAGGAACATCATTCACCAGAGTACCCAATATTCATGAGTGGCAGGATATCTCTTCCATATAAGGGTTGACCAACATATTCGACGTTGTGTGGCAGAGGATGAAATTTATGAGATATTAAAGGCTGCACATGATGGACCCTGTGGAGGACATTTTTCATATAAAAGAATGGGTCACAAAGTGCTGCAGATGGGATATTACTAACCCTCCATCTTTCGTGATGCTCAGGATTATGTTCGAAGGTGTGATAGTTGTCAGCGGATGGGATAGACTCGGAAAGCAGATGAAATGCCTCTTCAACCCCAGATAGTCCTTAAACCATTTGAGAAATGGGTCATCGATTTTTTTAGACCCTTTAACCCATCATCTCATCAGAAAGCTTACATCCTGGTCTGCACCGATTATGTAACTAAATGGGTGGAAGCCAGAGCGGTCATGAGAGCAATAGAGCAAGTAGTGGCAAACTTTATTTTTGAAGAAATTTTTGCCCGGTACGGTACTCCAAGGGAAATTGTATCAGATGGAGGATCACAGTTCACATCTCATATGATAGGAAAGTTGATGTAGAAATATGGGGTCAAACATAGAGTGACAACTCCCTATCACCCACAGGAAAATGGGCAAGTAGAGAGCACAAACAAGGTATTGGAAAATATCTTGACAAAGACAGTAGCAAGCCATCTTCAGGATTGGGCACAAAAACTTCTAGAAGCTTTATGGGCATACAAAACAACATGGCATAACGCAACTGGGTTTTCTCCATTCGAATTAGTCTATGGGAAATCCCCCTTGTTTCCGGTAGAATTTGAAATTAGTACACTCAGAACAGCTCTAGAAGTAGGCCTAGATCTATCAGAGGCACAAAAACACTGACTGGAATAGCTGAATGCATTAGACGAGCTTCGATTAGTAGCTTTCCAAAAGACTACTAATGTTCAACAGCAGAGAATGAAATGGCACAATAAATTTATCAAAACAAAGATGTTCCATGTGGGAGATTGGGCATTACTGTATGATTCCAAATTTAAGGATTTCAAAGGCAAGCTTCGCACTCACTGGATGGGACCATACCAAGTAGATGCAATGTTCGACAATGGAACGGTCAGACTAATTACAATAGATAGAATCATACCTCGTTCTTAGTAAATGGGCACTATCTAAAACTATACCACCGTCCAGCCTCTAAAGATGCCTTTTTAAAACACCTTTCTGATTCATTTGACTTAATGGTTATTGGAATAGAGGACACTCTCACTCTGCTCTAAAAAAAATAAGAAATAAAAAATAAAAGATAAAAAATAAAAAAAAGAAACAAAAAAAAGAAAAGAAAAATATGTGGTTATTACTTATTTGTTTGTGTTTTGCATGAATAACAAAGAAATATGGCCAGGAGAAAGGTAACACTCGATGTTGTTACTCCACCAATGCTACTATTAAGATGTTGCTATTATTTCATTGGTGGTGTCACTAAATGCTATTACTCCACTAAGTGTTGTTACTCCGTAACTGTTGTTACTCTATAGCTATTGTTACTTCGCAATTGCCGTTACACTACTGATTCTATTACTTTCTAACTGCTATTACTCCATAGTTGTTGTTACTCCACAACTGCCAGTACACTGCCGATGCTGTTACTCCGCAATTGTTGTTACTCTGCTGGTGCTATTACTCCGCAGTTGTTGTTACTCCGCCAGTGCTGTTACTCCGCAACTGTCGTTACTCCGATGTTGTTGTTACTCCGCCAGTGTTGTTCCTCCATAACTGTTGTTACTCCGCCATTTCCATTACTCCGCTGGTGTCGTTACTCTGTAACTGTCATTTCTCACTGTTGATGTTACTCACTGTTGCCGTTACTCGCTATGTTGTTACTCGTTGTGCTGTTACTCACTATTGTTGTTACTCACTATTGCTATTACTCGCTGCCTTGTTACTCCATCAGATATTTTTGCTACTACTCCACCATAAGGTAGGTTTGTAGGTAAGTCCCTATCGATTTTATGGATTTATTTAAATGTTCCAAAAAGGACATTAAAACGTGCTGAGGATGACCATCATTAAGTTGGGGCGGGGGGTGACCGTCATAATAAATGAAGTCATATCGAAAAAGTATTCATGACACACGATTCTCACCTAATAGAATCTAATGATTTCGACACTCTGTAATCATACCTTTATGTGTTGGAATGCGTATTCGTACGCACAAAGTCATATTAGTCACCCTTCCAACGCACTGCATTAAATTCCTGAAATATCTAATAGTCGCACCATAGTCTATCATCATTTTCGAGTGTACTAGTACTGTTTCATCCGTTGTCCCCAAAAGCAGCCATGACGTTATTTCAATTGCCAATGGTTTGGAGCCCTGTCACTCTCCCCAAATATCCAACTACATTTGTCGCATTGATTCTACCTCTTTAGCAATGGGTGGCTAATCTATGCGACATGAACCTGAGGATACAACGAGAGCTTGGAGTAATCGGGAGGTGTGGCAAGTGTTTGAGAATGCAGGCTGGGATGTTTATTTTGATAGACTTAGAGGGTCGAATGAAGAAATCATGGTGGAATTTGAATTGAACTTGGGAGAAGGAGGCTCTCGAGTTTGCAGAATTGAGATCCTTGTAATAGAGGAAACCATCGCAGAAGTTAGTGGGCTCCTTCAAGTTAGGCAACGATGGTTTTTGAGGAGGACTTCTCTTCTAGAATTCCTTGAGGCCTTTCTACAAGTAGGAGAAAGTAGTGCATAGAAGGATCTGGGATATGATAGAAATTCGCTACCATATCCATGGGGAGGAGTCGCAGAGTTCATCATAAAATATATGAATTGCGAAGGAAGAGACTCCACCATCTTCAAATACCATCTCCACATACTAGCTCACCTGCGATTTCCACTGGCAGAGGGTTTTTCAATGAATGTGCCCTCTTTTCTATTAAGGAGCCTTCACTTAATGGTGCATTCGGCCCAGGGGTCATGACAAGTATTGGTAGTCATCACTCACCATGGGTTGGTTCAACTTTTAGTAATGAATGCCATCAGAAAGATCCCGATTCCGTGGGAACTGTTTTGGGATTCCATAGAGGAAGAAATAGCAGCCACTGTGGGTACCAGGGTAGATGAACCTAAAGCCATGGAGGAAGATGCAAAATATGACGATTATGTTAACCAAGAGGAGTCGAAAGAGATGGAGATGGAAATTGAATAACTTGAAGAAGATACAGCTCCCCAAGAGCAAGCCGAAATTGTGGAGTCAATGGAAGATGCAGAGGTTGACACAGAGATGCCTACTAGTACCATGGCCAAGACTATCCCACAAGAACTAGCCTCACCCATGGAACTAGCAGAGTAAGTTGGTAGCATGATGACCACAGAGGCAGACCAACAATAGGCAAGGGATGACTTGGTCGATATTGTGACCGAGGGTACCCCACAGGGATCCCCTGCCACTATGGAGCTGATGGAAGCAGATAATCTGATTGAAGAAGAGGTCATGACCACTCCGACCAGAGAACCCATGGAAGAAGAGGAACAAGGAAAAGAAGGGCCTGAAGCTGAGGAAACTAGGGGATCCATGGTGGAAACACCGGGAGAACTAGGGTGTGAGGTTGACACTAACCCACAAGAACTAGCGTCGACTTTGAGACCAAATGTTGAGGATTCATTCCAGTTCTCCTTCTTCTCCTCTATTCCAAGAGGGGCGAGGGTAACTTGTTCCCCTTAGTGGAAAGAAGAAGAAAAGTTCACCATTCCTATGGTTTCAAATTTAGCACAGAGGCCACAACTATGCGGGGTGGTTGTTACTCAGGTGAAAGGCACTTTAGAGACTGAAAGGAGAAGAGAGACAGAGGTTCCTAAGGCTGGGGAACCAAAAGGGACTCCAACAGGCACATTAGTAGGAGAGCATCTCGTCAGGGAATTTTCGGTCATGGAAAGTAGACATGAAGAAGAAATAGCCGTTGGCAAAGAGGAGGGACCATGCGAAGTGGTCCCACGATGGAGCCAATGTAACAACCAGGTGAGAAGGGAGTAAAGTGTGAAATAATGGAAGAAAAGTAGGTAGGGGAGAAAAGATCGACAGTCAGCATAGCAGAAGCTATCCCTAGGGATTTACCTCCAGTTACCGAAATAGAGGAAGTACCGGTGAAGCAGGAATGGGTAGAGCTGTGTGAACAATAAAGACTCCCAGTCAAACAAAGATATCAACTACAGTTTAAGGAGACAATGGACTCAAAATGGAGGTCAAGAAATTGAGAAAGTAGGTGCACAAAATGCAGAAACAGATAAAGAAATACAAGCGGCAAGCTAAGAAGTCCAAGGCCATAGGGGTCGAAGCAGGAACTCAGGTGGACCAGATATTCACAACCTCGGTTGCCTCTCAAACAGACTTGATTGAAAGATTGTTTGAAGACCAGGAGTATGCCTTAATGGTCGAGGTACAAACTTGGAAATATACTGTGGCCCAGTATAAAAGTGAGATCAGGAGAACTCAGGAAAGAGCCTCCACAACCATCTTTGGAAATCTGAAGCACATAGATATTATGATATTAAGGCACACAAAGCAGCAGCTGGAAAATCAAGTGGTAGAACTAATGGCTGATAAAGAACAGATGTTCAATCTGGTGCACGAGGTGATGGCATGTTGCCCCCCTGCTTCTTTTTATTCTCTATTCTTGCACGAACGTTTTATTTTATTCTCCATGGAAAGCATAAAAAACAAGATTAGTTATGAGATAGAAGATGGTGTACAATTCCTTCGAATAATGAGGAATCATGACTTGCCAACTCAACACTTGATATCTGAGTTTTACCTGCATGGGCATCTACTATGTTTGGATAGAGATTTCAACCCGGTTTCGTATGTAGGGGACATTAATTTAAGATCCCTCACCTCTTACGCTTTCAATCAGATCCATTGGAAGATGGCTTTTAACACTTTTGAATCCAATCAAGCTACAAAGCCATTTATAGTAAGAGGAGAACATGAGAAGTCAATCACAATGTTCACTAAGAACAACACCTTTTTGGGAATCAAGGGGAATAGAGATAGGATGCTGAGGACACAAATATGGTGCCTTGATCTTTGTGTCAAACGGTTAACTACTTTTCAAAATGAGGCCCTTGATTGTTGTCAAAAAAAGTGGATGATGTCACCTACAGTTGTCTGGAATGGGGAACCTTTTGGGGCACCAAATTTTGCACAAATGCTCACCAAAGTACCCAGATATGTGGCATGTGTTCAAACATGTGGGGTTTGGTGGATGGGGATATGGTTTTAGTTTCCTATTATTTGGTTGCTTGTGGAAATTTACACTCCAACATATGATGTTCCAATACATTGGTGGAAGGAAGTTCACCTTTCAGATGGGTTTAAAGTTCAAGGAACAGAGATGGCCTTCGAATATGATCTCGCCCAGCTTCATGAAACTTACAGTCTACAGAATCTAAACCTACGGAGGCGGTAGACTGCATGAGGACATGAAAAAGGCTAGTTGGGGGGAGATGTTGGGCACCGAACCTGCCTACCTTTCTTTCCTTTTTCATCATACATTTTAACCCTTTTTGTACTTATTTACCCATGTTGCCATGCTAAACTTATAAGGTAAATACCCCTGACTTCTCTGACTGGAATATTTTAATTAATGAAGTAAATTCACAGAGTCTTATCTATTCGTAACATTGAATTGAATGTTTGACTGCAACTTGGAGAACAGGAACCCTCGCTTCATCATTTTGCAACAGATTTAGTAATGACCAGCTCTAAGAAGTCTGCACAGCTGGAGTCATGATCCCTTGAAACTATTCTTGGGCCGTTTTTCTACCTCGGTTATCTGGTGTTGATGCCCTTCCAACTGATCTATATTTTTTCATATGCAGCTACCTCATTTCAAGGAGACATGTTATTCTCCCGTGTTGTGTATAAAAGAGAGATTGTTCCTGTAAATGGGGATTCTCCCATCGATATTGTAATCACCTATTACATATTAATAAAGTATCATCTGTTTTGTTGTTCCAGTCTTCTCTGTGAATAATGTAGCCCTGATCAGAGCGTTGGGCTTGCTCTTCTGATCAGGTGCTATGTCTTTATGTGTGTGTTATTTCTTAGTTTATGCTTGTTGTTATAGTTCTTTATTGTTTATGATTATTTTGGGAATTCTGTAGTTAAATTAATCTTATAGCCATGCTTTCAATCTTAAATATGAACCTTTGGTAAGAACGGATTGCACTTTGCCCCTGCATATACCTTGTGCATTGCCTTGAAAGGATACACACTTGGATTGATAAATTAATGTCAGAATAGGGTGAATAAATCTTTCATACCTGGACACCAACAGAGGTCACACCTCACCTCATCTCATCCACCTCGACTCCTCCTCATCTCGGGCTCTTCACTTCTTGTAAATTTTTAATAAAACCTCCTGAGATCCATACTCCTTCCCCATTCCACCTTTATAACTCTCCTCCCTCCTCCTTACCTCGGAAGCCTTCCATCTCGTATCTCCCTTTTTAATTCATCCTAAAGATCCTCCTCCTTCTGAAAACCCTGAGACCTACTTATATCTCCCACTCTTTTCTCCTTATAACTCCCATGCACTCCTTTATATGCCCTATAACTCCCTCTTTAATTCCCTTATTCTTCCCATCTACCATATTATTGTAGCGGCTACACCCACCCTCCAAAAGTTTGTATATGCTTCATTCTAGAACCTCCCTCCTATAATCATAGCAGCTTAGCTCGCATTGACTGAGGTACTTGTTCTTTCATTGAAATCCATATTTTTCATTATAGCTTGTGTGTGATTACTTGCTTTGTTGTCTAACCACAAGCTGATCTCTTGATTTTTTTTTTTTTAAACCCGGTTCTGGGCTTGCCTTAGTGAACTATGCAATCCTTGAGGGTGAACAACCTTGATCTCAAGAATTGCGCAGTCCAAGCCAGCCGTGAGCCTTCAGCTCTAGAATTTTGTAAATCTAGTTGATAGCTACCCTTCATCTAGGAACTACAAAGAGCATGAGAAGTGACCCAAAGTCACTGAACCCAAAAATTGCGCAAAACTCTTTCTACTCAGAAGTTGCTCAGTGCATAAGCCAGTGAGTTGCCCATTTCTTTCCAGAACTACATAATCTCTCCAGGAAATTCATGGTAACTTTTCCAGGAAACAAAAAAGCATCCCTAGGAAGTAGGGATCTATCATTAACTTTTTGAAGGTGGCACAATGTTATCTTGAGAAGTTCCCCCAGGTGTTGCTTTTGTCCTTGATCTAAGGCATGGGCATTGTGAATTCCATTTTTTCTCAATTTGATGTAATAGATGCCTCTAGAGCTCATTTGTATACTCAATTATCAAGATTTAACATGTCTAAGGAGATCAAGGAACCCTCAAAGCATCATTGTCACTTTTCCTGGTGAGTTTTTCTTTTATCATCTTTTACTACATTTTTTGTCGCTTTTTTCTTGTGAGTGTTTTTCACTTGTTTTATTGAGTGACTACCGACCTTTTATTTTTTATTTTTTTATCTTGTAGAAGTGTTGTTTCAAGTTTTGCATTTCCTTTCCCAAGTGTTGCATGCATTACCCTGTTTTTGCACTAACAGTTGCCATTGCGGAGATTCTCTCCACATGCTTCCTTCTCCTTCTGTTTGATTGATACCTACACTTATTTTACTTGCATGCATCATCACTCAATTATATATATTCTCAACATCATGCCATCCTTTAGATGTGCTTGATTGCACACTCCCCTTGGGCAGATCTAGGCTCCCCTTTCCTGGATCTCACATTCAATTGCATGCACTGCGCAATATGGTAGCTCAAGGCCTCTACCTTGGCTTCTTGAATTGCGCAAAGGTTCTCTTGGCCTAGTTCTAGTTGTGCACTATGTAGTTCCAAGAGTCAGCCTCCTAGATTTCTCACTGAGATTGCGTATTTCTCTATCCAAAACTGAACTGCGCATTGCACAGTTCCAGTCATCAATCTTTCACACTGACTGTTGGGACTGCACAGTGTGCAGTTCCCACAGTCAATCAGTCACCCCTGTCAGCCAAAATTATGCAATCCCTCTCATTAGATGCCCTAATTGCTACTTGATCATGTTGTGAAGTTATATCTGTAAGAGCTAATGTTTTCTTGCCATGAGTCTCCTTTCCATCCCACGGGTACCACACTCGTGAAGAACTTCTCTCCAATAGTAATTGTGCCATGGCACCAAAAAGATTTGCTTCAAGAAAGGACACTAGAAGCAGTGCTAGGAAAGAAATTGACAAACTTCTAGTTAACCTGACAATATATGCAGACACTCAACTATCCATAGGAAAGGAGTCGCCACTAACATGGCAGCAAGTACAACAGTAATAGCAGAGGACTGCAATCTAGGAAAAGTGGAAGTTGCTGACATAATACAGAGAGAACAAAGTTGTAGAGTAAAAGTGTATTCAATCTTCATGTAGGAGGCTTTGGCAATGGAAGCCAAAGGAAGAAGAGGACACTGACAACAGAGTAGAGGAAGAGAAAAAGTAGATCTTGTAGGTAGCAAAAATGAAGTTACAGGAGATAGAGAAGAAGATGAAAGAGGAACAAGAGATGAGAAGGGAAGAATAGGAAGACAAGCATAAATAAGAAGAATAAAAAAGGCAAGGCGCGATGACAAAGGAAACAATTCCCATACAATTCAAAGAGTTGGAACAACCAATGGAAGAGGAGGAGAGTGATAAGATTCATCAATGAAAGGGTGATAATGTCAAACACTAGGAAACATCCAACTGCCATGGCCCAAGCCAGTTTAGATTATGCATGAGAGAAAAGCTCGAATGTCAAGTTATTATTAGTAGAGAATGAAAGTATGGAAAATAACTTGCAAGAGACTAGGCAAGAGGTAGAACAATCTCTAGAGTAGCGCGTAGTTTCTGTAATGGAAGAGATGAGGAAAGTGATACTCACTGTAGTATCAACACTTCAGACCACCATGCAAAAACTCTATGATGAATTTGTCACCGTGAACAAAGAAGTTTTCCATGTGTAGGAGTTTGTTCAAACTCTTCGGAACATACTTTCGTCCATCACCCATGTGAAAGAGTGGACAATGCGGTACAAAGAGGCCCCGATTCTCTTGCCAAAGATGATCAAGCCATAGGCAGATCTAGACCAAGAAAAGGTCCAGATGTTGATCCATAACTATCAGCAGCTCACACCATTCAGGAGTATACAAGCTTCATATGCACGATTAAACAAGAGTTTGGATGTCATGATGAAAATGCATTGAATCCCGTCAATCAGTTCCCACACTGAAGCTAAGGAAAAGAACCAAGTTCGGCTAAGATTGACAAGTACATGGAGCAGATGAAGTAAGAGGCCACCAAAGATGACTTGGAGCTTAGTGCACATAACATGCACAAGTCCATTGGTGGTCCCATCATGGTCAACACCATGCTGCACATGCTTTAGAATGAGTTGGACATAGGTTCCAAGACCATATATCGAGAAGCTATGGAGGTAAGAGTCCGCTATCAGGAAGACACCATCACATACTATTAAGCTTGGCATCTTTACGTGACCGAGAAGCATCAAGTGGAGGTTGTCAAGATGGTATTTCCCCAAAATTTTGAGTCATAGTGTTTTGTGTTGTTAGAATGTCTCTAGCCTATTTTGTCTCACATGGGTACACATGGAAAACGTTATCATTTGTAAATATGTTGTAAGTGAAATTCCAAGTGTCACTAGTGGAATATGAACAATCACTATGTAATGTAATGAGTTATTTGTAAAGGAATTTGAAGAGTCATGAGGGTAGTCAAAGAGTCAAAGGGGAATGTCAAGGGTCACCCCACCCTTTGTTATAAATAAAACCTCATAACTCATAGAATGGGCTTTTAGGGAGCTAAGATTTTGGCTAGGCTTAGGCTTAGAGAAGGCTTGGGATTATTGTGACGAGCCTTGGCTTATCCACAATGTAGAGGGAGTAAAATTATTTGGAGGAGCAAATGGTGTTGATTGTAATGTTCCACTAGTGGGGCTAGTGGTTGTGAATGGTGTATGTATGGAGGGAATTTTCACTTAATAATAATATAACTGTGTTGGGACTCACAATTGACCAATTTTTGACCTTATCTTTTGCTGTATAATTACCCTTTTTACAGTCATAAGCAAAATCTTTTATTTCATAATGACATATTAACCCCAAGGTATGAAGTAACCTTCCGCAAGTCTATGTTTAATTGTTTATTTCATATTCGTAAATATCTTTATACTTATCCTTGGAAATGCTGACTAAAATTGTCAAATAACTGTCATAAGCTTGCAGGAGTTATAATGAATAGTTGCTGCAACACGAAAAACAGCAACTACGCAGTTTCTGCAACACCAGAAACAGCAACTGCGCAGTTGCTGCAACACCAGCAACTGTGATTACCTAAAGCGAGCTATTTTGTAACAGCCACGGACAACAGATGGCAGCTATCTAGAGAATGGTAACGTGGCATAATCAAGTGGAAGTCTAGAGAAGAAGCATACAGTCAGCATGAACAGCATGGGGAAATGGCGAAGGAATATGACAATCCCGAGAAGACAATCAGTTATCCACCGTGTAACAGCTAAAGCTCCAGAAAAAGATGCATTATCATATTGTTGTAACAGCATTCTGAATTGCTTATTTTTGACACAATGGATTAACTAAATAGGTGTAACATTCTATTGTAATAGATGTCTCCTCTATAAAGAGGAGACATCTACATGAAACGGAGTGTCAATGGTCGGTCTGTAACTAAGATTCTGAGAACATCAGCAAGTCTGAGTTCTATTGTATTTAATCTTTTTGGCAGATGAATATACAACTGTTTTGAGCACTTAATTCCGTCTTCGTCTTCTCGGGGGATCTTGTGAGAAGGACTGGGCCCACCTTCCTCACAAGATTCACCCATTTACTTTCCTGTCGATTGTGTAAGCGTGCAGTAAGTTCTTTTCAGTACTCTGTGTGGATTTAACAGCATTACCTCTGGTTTTCTTTACTTTACTAGTACTCTGTTTCGTTGCTCTTTGAGTTGTTTCTCACCGGTGAATGAGAGTGTTGTGTGCATCAGTAATTCTGATTACAGGGGCAGGTGCTGAACGTCCCCATCTGGAGGATAGGGTCTTGATCCTCTGCCAACAGAGCATCGTTTATTTTGCTTTTCAGATTTGTAATTTTAATCAATTGCTTTCACTTTAACCAGTCCTGTAATGACATAGCGTAAGAATTACGTATACTACAGCTTTCAATGCTTTTAGACTTTAAGTACATACAGTACGCAGTGCCTTTGAAATAAAAAGACTTTCCCTGGTCGACAATTAATGTGGTACTTGAATGTTTAATTTATAAACAATTCAATTAGCCAACATTTTGGCGCCGTTGCCGGGGAAGGCAACTAAAGAACTCTAAAAGCATTAATGATTTCTTTGTGGAAATAACAGGTGTATGAGAGGACGCAAGAAACCTAATTTTACAGGCGGCAAGGGAGGAATGAAGACTTTCATCGACGAAATCATCTCTAAGGCCGAAACGTCACAAAGGACAAGTTCCCGGAGACCCCAGATCCAACACTCCTCACAGACTGACCAGCAGACGGAGGAAGTGATAGGACCTGAGAGGAAGCTGGAAGCACCAGAATACACCGAAGAACCGGAAGAGGAACCTGAAGAAACAGAAGACACAGAAGACAAGGCGAGCGATTCAGGGAAAATCCCGATGGAGGATAACAGAACAGAGGGGAGAGGGGAAAACTCGCTCTCTACACTGGAATTCCCT